>BPTQ01000008.1:170750368-170813701 GCA_019973895.1 Chrysanthemum seticuspe
GAAAGACAAACCTTAGGATAAGTACTAACTTTTTATCATTTTGTGTGCACATTTGGACTATTGGTTTAGTGACCTTTGGATACATCATATTCTTACTCAACAGCTGTTTACACTTCCGGTTAATAAGACACCAATCACATGTACATACTCATCACAATGGACCTAAGCATTGTTTCCATTGTTCTTATAATCCCATCATGTTGTGTTGCTGCCATTCTTGCAAATTTTGGCTGATCAGCTTAACTTGTATTCTTCACCCTTTACTGCATGGTGCCAAAAACATAATTATCAGGAACTATAAAATTAAATTTAAGGTTTTAGATCATTAGTTCATAATAATAGTATTAGAATGTTGTATGACGACAAACTTTTGATAAAGAACGTGGCGAATAATCAATAAACCAACAGAGCAATAAATGAATCAATATAGTCAAACATACACTCTGGGACGTCTGTTCTTGTTGGCACAGCAATCTGAAGCAATACTACTTTATCACGCTAATTTGGATTGTCTTCAAGGAACTTTTCAAATGCTAGTAGCTTTTGTGGAGATGGACTTTCATGAAGAAAACACTAAGTTATTGACAAATATTTTGCAAAAAATAGAAAAGCAACATAGTAAAGTTTTAAGCTAACCAAGGGAAATTTATCAAATATTGTAACTGCATTTATCAAAAGTAATGTTAGAAACCTTATTCACTTTAGCACCTTCCATCACAGAATCTGCAGATGGACCAACACCTTCATTCTCATCATGGACTGCAATAATTATCACAAAGCCATATCAATAAGTAAGAATAACATGTGGATCTAGTAAAGAAAAAAAAATTGTGAATGAAAACTCACTTGTATAGAATTTTCTGTGATACCCTAAAAAATTCTAGATGGTAGGGTTAAGCAAAAAAATAGGAAAACTATACGTATATTTTTTTTAGATGGAATAATTCTGAAAATTATGAATCTAAAATTAAGAATGGATATGCACACTTACACGTTTTAAATTTTTGGAAAATATTTAGAGATATGTTTTCTTATTTTGTATGTTACACATTATTCTGTATGTTACACATTATCTATATTTATCATTTTTTTGTTTTTGCATTTATTAAGTTTGTCTTGCAAAATATAAAACAAAAATTGAATTGCTCTAGTGGTAGAGATGTTGGTTAAGTTTGGAGAGTGACCAAGGTTCGAACCATACTAACTACATTTTTAAATTACAATTTTTAAACATTTTATCTTTGCTAATAAAACATACATAATTTCGGTAAAAATAAAAAAAATTGTCTAAAATTCAAAATTAATTAAATGTCTTCAAATAAAATAAATTTAAAAAATGCTTACATGGCAACAATGTGATGACATGGCTGATAATGAATTACTGGGCAATGAGGTGGCGTTTACGTGGCATTATCTACGTGTAACGCCTCCTGTTATATATAATATAGAGATATATATATATAAGTCAAATAACCATAGGTTAAAACCATATGAATATCAAAATGTACTTGATGACGCTTTAAACATTTTACCATGTGTTGGACCAGTGACATTGATGGGAGTATTTACTCGGGTCGGGTTAGGTGCAAATGGATCCTCCTCATCACCGGTTGGTTGTCCAAATTTACTTGTCCATTTATCAGGATGTACTTCATGACCAGAAGTTTGATGGGGACCAAGACCAAGGCCTAGATCATGACCAATACCAGATGATTCAGACAAGTTGGCTCCATAATCTCCAGTAGAAACAGGTGGTGTTGGACCATGGCTAGACAATGGCTTTGTGACTGCGTGTCGATCTTCGGCAAAATCAGCAAGTTTCCCAAGTGTGTCAAGAGCAACCCTCCAAACTTCACCATCATGCCATACAACAACATCAATAACAGTTCCCTTGTCCTCATAGCTCTAACACATACAATCAATTATGCACGTACATAAGTATAGCTAAATTTTAAGTAAGATAAAAAACATTAAATCAACAACATAGATATCACTGCGACACTGAAGTGGGATTGTTTCTTCAAAGAATCGACTCTATTTTGCATGTCTGCATGAGTCCTTTTCAAAATCAACTCATCAACCATTGTTTGCTTCTGAAGATAGAAAGTTGTTAGGGTCTAACAATGAGATACATGCTATAGTAAATCACCACAGGGAACAAACCTTGTCAAACTCTTCAAGTTGCTTCACAGCCTCGGCTATTGTTTCCTGATTATTCTGACTACGCTGACCAATTTGTACAATATAAAAACATTGAAAGCATTAACAATTAACAATGAACTAATATAGTAAACATGTGCTCACTTCATGGGTTGTATCCTTCCTTGTCACTCTTTTGTTTTGCTTAGGCACCTGGTTTTGCGTCTTCCTATTTTCCCTGATTCTCGTAGTTCTCCTTGGAAGATCATTTATAGGTACATAATCCTCAACTATTCCTGACTTTACAGACCATGCAAGATCTGCATCTTGGACTCTTTCATCATTCGTTGTCCTAAAAATGGAAATTTCCTTGCTCAGTTATTTAGGAAAAGAAAACAGAGAAAATTTAAGTGTTTGAAACTCATAGTTTGATCGGGGTTTATTTTTGAGAGCTTTTACGCGCAATTTTGAACGACCTGGGGTCACGAGAAGCAAACAAAGATGAGAATAAGGGATGATGATTCACGAATGCAAGATTCGCCCGGTGTTTTGTTTTAAAAATACCAGCCTTCCCACGTGTTATCATAGGGTGGGTCGGCTGTGGCGGCGCCGTCGTCAGGGGCAAGGTGAGTGGAGGTTGGGCTGGTGTGGTCTGAGGGAGCGGAGAACCAGCGGGGCTAGTGTCGGGGCTGGAAAAAGGGGTTGTTTCTGGGCTGGAGGGGGAACTGGGCTCTGATGGGACAGTTTGGATATTCTCGGTGGTGTTGGGCTGATCATCGGCGCATAGGACACATGGAGTAGGTTGGGCCGGATTTGAGTGAGAGGTGGTAGTTGGGTCAGGGGGAATATTATCGGGTGCAGGTGGGTTTTGAGTTTGAGGTGGGCTGATGGGGTTACTGATGTTTGTGGGTAACTGATCTAAGAAAGTGGAAAGAGGTAAGTTGGTGGGGTTTGGCAGTGGACCATGCTCACCGAAAGGATACTCATTTTCGTTGAACACAGCATGTCTAGTGACATAAAGTCTGTTTGTGACTGGATCAAGGCAGCGATACCCCTTGTATTGAGATGAGTAGCCCACAAAGATGCAAGGTATGCTCCTTGGAGCCAGTTTATGTTTCACATAATCCCGTAGGTACGGGTAGACCCTGCAAGCAAAGGTACGAAAGTTTTCATAATTTGGTTTGTTAGAAAAAGCAAGTTCAAATGGAGTCTTGTCACCCAAAACCGGAGTGGGTAATCGATTGATTGTATAGATAGCCGTAGAGAAGGCTTCTACCCAATATGTGGTTGGAACGTGTCCATTGAACATCATAGCCAACCCTGTTTCTGTAACGTGTCTATGTTTCCGTTCGGCTCTTCCGTTTTGTTGCGGAGTATACGGACAAGATAGACGATGATGCGTCCCATTTTCCTCAAGTATATGTTTGACCCGATAATTTACAAATTCCGTACCCCCATCACTTTGAAATATTTTGATTTTTCTACCAAATTGGGTTTGTGCCATTTTGATAAACACACTCAAGATGGTAGCGAATTCCGACTTGGCACGTAAGGGATAAAACCATCCAAAACGGGAATAATCATCCAAAAATAGAGCATAATATCGATATCCCTCATGAGACATGATTGGAGATGGCCCCCATAAATCACAATGAACAAGATCCAATATATTTAAAGCCCTTTTGTCATTAATAAGAAACGACAACTTATGTCCTTTCGACATTTGACATGGGGAACATAAGTCCGGTTTAGGAAGAAGGGATGTAACATATAAATCCCCTAGTTTATTTAATTTCAAAATCGTGTCAAAAGACACATGTCCTAAGCGCTTGTGCCAAAGTTCAAAGGACCCTTTTTTCTTCGTATCAGCAACCATGGCTTGAAAACTTGGTGCCAACACGTACATCCCGTTTTCACATCTTCCTTGGGCCACCACTTGTCTCGTCGTGCGGTCCTGAATGTAAAAGTTTGGTTGTGAAAATAACACATCCAAATGGTTGTCAGTTGTGAGTTTACTAACTGATAAAAGGTTATTAGAAATGTTTGGTACAACAAGCACATCTTTAAGTTTAACTCTTGAGGATAAGTAAGTCGTCCCGATGTGGGTTACGGGAAGAGTGGATCTATTGCCAAATGTAACATTACCTTTACCGTTGTAGGGAGCGGGTTTTTCAACGTTGTTAGGTGTTCCGGTCATGTGATCCGAAGCCCCCGAATCAACAAACCAATCTGCCACGTTGCACTGAGCATTAAGAGCCTTAGCCAAGTCAGATTCATTAACAGCAGAGGGATTCGCATATTGGGACAGATTCGGGCATTTGTTAGCATAATGACCATTTGTCCTACACAACTGACAATGGGGAGGGCGTCTGCCCCTTCCTCGACCACCAGAATTCACACGGGTTCGTCCAGATTGTTCAGAACCACGACCCGCATTAGAGTTATTGACAGCAGTAAATGCAGCAATAGGAGCAGATTCACCATGGATGGATCGTAAAAACAGTTCATGGCTCTCGGCTTGAGCAACAAGGTCACGAAGAAGAGGATTATGCCGAGAGGTTCGAACAGATGTGGAGAATGTTTCAAACGCAGCGCCAAGACCACGAAGAAACCAGTGGCGCTGATCAGCCGCGTCAACCGGTGCACCAACAGCAGCAAGCTGATCAAGGAGGGTACGGAACCGGCGACCATACTGGGTCACAGTTTCGGCACCCTTCGTCATCGTACGCAGGGCATCTCGAAGGTTATGGATGCGTTCCTCCGAGGCGTTGCTGTAAGCCGCCTCGAGGGCGAGCCATATGGCTCGAGCAGTTTTGAGTCCGACAACCTCTCCGAGGGCTTCTTCAGAGAGCGAGGCTTGAAGTATGATAATCGCCTTCTGATCCGCATTGGCCCAGGTCTGATAGGCCGGATTAGCAGCGGTTTTGCCGTCTTCTTCAATCTCAGCGGCAGGAGCTTCAACTGATCCATCGATGTGGGAGGCCAGGTTTTGGAACGAGAAGACAGGACCCATTTGGTTTTTCCATAAAAGGTAGTTGTGTGATGAGAGTTTCACAGTCATGAGATGGATGATTGTGTTGACAGGGAGGGTTGAATCGGATGAGGTTGCCATGGAGGAGAGGAGAAAGGGCACAGAAATTGAACAGGAGGGGAGAGGAATAGATATCGAAGGAGAGAGAGAGGGCTCTTCAATTTCTAGCGTATGATACCATGTGAATGTTATGAGGAAGTGATTTCCCCAATTAGGGGAGTATCTATTATATACACACATAAGATACAAATTAGAGATACAAAGAATTAAATACACCCTATACTAGTGTGACTGTTGGAATACATTATTGTGACTGTTGGAATACATTAACACTAGTAAAGCAAGTTTTAAGGAAACTTAATTATCTAGCAACATGTCTAAGTCTAACACATTTTATAGTTTTTAAAGGTGTTGTTACATGTTTTCAGATAAAAGTGGAAATATCACTTGCCAATACCACCATTTGTTGGTGATCTGTCAAACTCAAGAAAGTTAAACTACAAAAGGGAGGATGGCAACATGACCAAAAAAAATGTCAAAGAATGCCATATAGATATGTAAAATCTGAATCTATGAATGGTTTTAGACAAAACTTTCTTACCCATTGGTGCACTCTTCTGCTGATTGTGAATTATCTCGTGATCTTACCACCCTACAACAAACCCAAAATGTTAGGCAGTGTGTCACAATCGATTTTCGCAAAAAAAAATAATAATAAAAAAATAAGCGGCATACCTTAAGAAGCCTTTCCAATAACTTTCTCCGGCGCTGGTAAATTAAAAACGAAAAAAAAAAAAAAAAAAAAAAAAAAAAAAAAAAAAAAACTCATAAGCTATAACTTGCAGATATATATCCAAAAAAAGTGTTTGAAATTGCTTAATTTTTCCAATAAAGTTGGTATATCACAGTGGTTAGGTATCTTGCTGCCAACGGGGCCATCAACCATCTCCAGCGTTTAAATATTAGAACCAACCAAAGGATTTCTTAACACAGAAGCTTTCTTGGCGTGTAAACCACTATAACCCTTTGTTGTTCCTCTATTGATACCTGTGACAACAACTGTCAGCATATTGGAATTATCTCGTGTGAAATTGCATATGTAAATTCATAACTGAAAAGTAATCATTCAATATAAACGCGACAAATCTAGTCACTTTTTCTGGTCTAACAAAAGGTGTTAAAATGTTGTTCAAGAACTAATACTTTGACATAAAAGAGCCAACATGTGTTGAACTCTTATTTGTCGGCAGCTTTTTCTTAACCCCGTTCTCGGTAATCTGCAACTACCAAATATGAATGAAAAAAAGTTTTAGGTTAATAAAAGAACAGAAGGTCCAAAAGTAGTCAGATTCAAGATCAGTTGGGCATGTCAACGAACCAAATGCTTAGGTATGGTCAGAAAGCCGTCACATGTTTTGTTTGATACAAATGGAGTGACGATCGCTACAAAAAGGAATTTCGTCTGGCAAGACATGTTTATAAGTGCCTAAAAGCTTAACCTCTTAAAGTGAAAAAGGCAAGGCATATGTTTTTGTAACTATTATAGCATTAAGATCAAATGCAGAATTCTTAACTATCACTTAAAAGGTTCTCTAAACATGAAATGATCTATTCTGATATCAGAAGTTTAAAAAAATTCACAATGCCAAGCAAGGGTTCGCCGACTGGCTTTTGCTACAACTTAAAAAGAAACGGTATAACAAAACATTAATATTGGGATTGGTGGCCCTAGTTCGAACCATTTTGTCCAATTGAAAATTTTGAATTTACTTAGAAGGGTTTGAGAACACAGGTATTTCAGGTCAGTTTTCAATTAGCATGGCCCCCATATTTCTATCATAAAAAATATACAAAATCAATGGCTAGTCAAAAAATTGATAGATAGTATGTAAGGAACATCTTATTTCATACCGCATATAGATCTGTCGTTTGAGAAATAGTCACAAATAAAGGCTTTCTATGAAACATGTATTTTGTAACCGAATAAAAGCAATTGAGATTTTGATCAAAATAAATCTTCAAATATCATCTGCTAACTCACCATTAAAGGTGTTAACAGCTTTGGTTGCTTCATCGGGTGTAGAAGAGCAGACAAATCCAAACCGCTTACTCATCCCTTTTTGATTAACCGTCAACTTAGCTGTTTTAATTGTGGTACATTGACCAAAGCATTATTGCAGCTCATTGTCGGTGGCTTCATCATCAATGTTGTTAACATAAACATTCGAACTCCTGAAACAAAATATAAAGAGCCGTCATTCAGGGAACAAATTTATGAATGCCACTGAACACACAATGCAAGTGAAAAACTACAATAAGGTAAAACTACAAAGCAGTAACTCTAAATAGAAAAACTATAATAAGGTAAAAATTATACGGAAAATATCAAACACTCCAATGCACACTAAAAAAATGCAATATGTGAATATCGTCAGTTTTATGTTGCAACTTGCAGTAAAAGAAGAGTTACGGGTACCTGTTAACAGGACTGAACTGACCCGTCTGACTCGTTTACATTTTTAGCAGAGTTGCCACACGGTCGTAAGACCTGTTAAGTTGGAAAGGGATAACAAATCGAGTACGCCATTTTGTACCTGCAGCAATCGTGGTACACGAAATTTCTAGCAGAGAAGCGTTGACTTCAGCCAACAACCTGTAGAAAGTAAGCGTCAACAATGAATAATCAGAAAATCGATTAGAAGGCGAATGAATAAGGCTTAAAAGAATAAGTATCGATTAGATCGTGCATAAATAAGGTTTAAAAGAAGTGTCGTTACTTTCTCCTTCTCGTATAACGACATCTGAAAGAGCGGCCTAGAACCAACGAACCCTTGAAATTTTTTTATAGTAAAATTGTACGATAGTTACCAAATATTTAGAATTGTACACTGACGTATATTCACATGGTTATTATTGCGAAGTAAAAACTAAATATATACTATTCAGTTTCTGTTTGCCTTTTTTTTATAACCTGGTCATCACTTTACATGAGTCAAAATTTGAAATTTAGTTACTGCATAGCACAAATTACTAATAAAATAAAAAAGAATCGGTTTTTACCTCATATATGTTGGACTTTAATTGTACAAGTCTTATATTATGAAGATAACGATAGATGAAGGACTAAAGTTGTTAAGTAGAAAGTTTATAACCGAAAAGTAGTTATTTCGGTTGGTAGTTATTTCTGTAAAAACTGAAGGGTTGTGTCGTTTGGTTCATGACCATTCGAACCATCATGACCATTGGGTCATACCCTTTCAAGTCTATAAATAGTCTAGTACATGAATCTGCAACATAAGTGTGTGTCTCATTTCATAAGAGAGGCATAGTGTCTTTGTAACAATGTAACCCAATGTTATGTTGATGAAATAAAATGAATCTTCTTGTAAATCTTGTGCAATATGATCCTGGGAATATATGAATTCTGAAACCTGTGAAAAATCCAATATGGTATCAAGAGCCGAAGGTTGTTGCAAGGATACAAGATATGATTCAAGTCTTTGATCAAAAGGATCAAGAGACCGAGAAAAGAAGACACCAAGGATGTTGGGGAAGATAGTGCACAATCAAGAACCAACGGACGTGGACATCAAATGAATTGGTGGAGTTTTGTTGTGATCATTCGCGACAACAAAACAAGAAGGAAACTTTTGTAGAAGCAAGAGTGGAATAGCGCAGAATTATTACAACTCTTGACGTTGAAAGAAGCGTAGAAGCAAGAGTAGGAAGCGCGAGACATTTTCTTGTGTGTTTGCTATTAACGCACAAAGGAGACTTTGGTTGTGATTCAAGACAACAAAGCAAGGAGGCTGTGGAACTATTTTGTTTAGACTCGTTGTCAAGGAAAATTCGACAAGAAAAGAGAAGGAACCATGGTGTTTATTTTTGATTCGAATCAAAACAGAAACAATGCAACAAATTCGAGAGGTTTTGTTGAAGATTGAAGTCGAATTAGAAGAAAAAAGTGGCAACGAGATAGGAAGAAACAAAAGGAACGAAGCATGTAAAAGATGAAAATAGGCGTTGCTTGGAGATATGATAAACCAAGGCAGGGAAACAATCAAGGATTGTTTGGCAAGACGTTTAGCAATACGAACAACAACAAAAGAAGAAGAAACAGGCTGATCACTTGTTTAAAGAAGGAATACCGACGGGTATTGAAGAGTTGTTGAAGATACGGTGTAAGATTGAAGAAACACAAGGAAGTATTGTGGTGTAACGTTGGAATGGAACAAGCAACAGCAGCAAAAAAATCATAAAGACAAGAAGAAGGAAAGAAAAGACACGGAGAAGAACATGAAGACTAGAAGAACAAGACTTAAACAATTAAGGGGGAGAATGTTGGACTTTAATTGTACAAGTCTTGTATTATGAAGATAACGATAGATGAAGGACTAAAGTTGTTAAGTAGAAAGTTTATAACCGAAAAGTAGTTATTTCGGTTGGTAGTTATTTCTGTAAAAACTGAAGGGTTGTGTCGTTTGGTTCATGACCATTCGAACCATCATGACCATTGGGTCATACCCTTTCAAGTCTATAAATAGTCTAGTACATGAATCTGTAACATAAGTGTGTCTCATTTCATAAGAGAGGCATAGTGTCTTTGTAACAATGTAACCCAATGTTATGTTGATGAAATAAAATGAATCTTCTTGTAAATCTTGTGCAATATGATCCTGGGAATATATGAATTCTGGAACCTGTGAAAAATCCAATAATATACACACTTGAGAAATAGTTACCTGATAAAAAACAAACTCTTACTTCATTTACTTGGTCTGGTCCAAACACACTTATGTAATAGTCTGACCGAAATGTACCTCATTTATAAATTTATAGCACGCCAAGAAGAAAACACCTGTTGCTACACCATACGCAATGTTCTCTCTTTGAGGGCAAGTAAGATACATTGAGGCCTCAACACGATCTTCTAACTCCAGCTCCTCATGTTAACACAAAATAAAAAAGTGATGACCTCGTACAACGAAAATAATATAAGTTGGAATGATAACCCCTGGTCGAGCCGGAGTTCCTTTAGGTGGGACCGCATTCATCTTTCTTATAATGTTATGGCTATACACAGCTTCGTTTTCTCTATTTATAGCATGTTGGGTCAGGTCACCATATGTAGCCAACGCGTGATTGAAATAGCAATCTTGGCATCGGGGTATCCATATTTAGCCATATCAAAAAACACCGAGTCAAGCATTTAGTAAATGCATGTAGGTTAGCCTAGTACCAAGATCCGTATACGTTTAACCTTCTTCAAGCAGAGCATAATCAAGGTTTACGCTTAATGGTTTTTCGTCCCATGAAAAATATGGGTAAACGTCGACGAAGAAAGCGAACTTGTACCCGTTATGAAGTCTAATAATGTTACAATAAGTGGCTTTATATCAATCCAAACTCCTATATAACTCTACTTTCACATAATACCTGAATCAAACCCGAGTAAAGCAACCTTGTTTGGATTGATCTGGTTAATGGTTTCGCCTAAATACTCTCTCTATACGTGTTACAAAGTAGTTAAGTAGCATACATATTTGGAATTGAAGTTCAGCCATTCTATAAATGTTATCACTTAAAGTAGAATTGCATTAGAAAACTTACTAACTGTGTGGAGATTTGGTAATTAAAGACATCCTTGCATATTCTCTACTAAATTCTTTTGAGCTTCCAGGTCAGCATGTTGTTCCCTATCTTGAACCTCTTTCTCGTCCTGTAACTTAGCAATTTTCATACCAGCTTCTTGGGATGAGCACGGTACCAGATTGGTACCGAACCCGTACCGAATTGGTGGTACCGATTTTTTTCCGAGCAAAAATAGGGGTACCGGTACCGTACCGGACGGGATTCGGGTACCGGAACCGGTACCGGTACTCGGTACCGGGAAATCGGTACCTATCCGGTTCTTCCCGTTTTTTGTTAAACAAAAAAAGATTTAAAGAAAATGCAACCAAAAATAAAACAAAACATGCATTTTCAAGTGATTTTAAACCATGACGTGACACGAAACGCCACCAATACTTAACACCAAGATGGTCGTAACAGCGGCTTCTAATGTAATGTTATTATTTTCTTGTAGACAAGGTACTGTAAGATAAGAAAAATATGTGAGGAGCCATTATGTTTTTTCGCTTACAGAACAGATGACAACAAGAAGATTAGTAATACTCTTGTACAAACCATTAATAAGAGCATCATTAACGTTAACATAAAAAGTTTGCTCTAAAACTTACGAATATCCTAACACTTAAAAATTGTTTCAATATCTCCCAGTGAACAATTTGTAAACGTTGATAACTTAGGTTGTAAACATTCGAAAATCCAAAAGACAGTAAGCAAATTATTATGATTATTATTACTCCTACTATTTATTTAATACTCCGTAACTAATAGTAATTTCGCTAAACATAGGTTTTTACACAAATTTCGGGAATTTTTTCGATACTTCCCGCTTTGGTACCGGTACCGTATTAGTGGTCCCGAATTTTTTTTTTGGCTCGATTCATGGTACCGGTCCCGTACCGTGTATAGGGACTCGGTACGGTACCGGTACGGTTCCGGTTCGGTACCGGGATTCGGGTCCAAATGCTCATCCCTACCAGCTTCCTCCTTACTGCAGCAAAACAGCTTTGAGAATTAATTGGCCAATAATCTTGAGAGGGTTTTGCTCTTGAAAACATTAAGTGCAAAAAAAGGATGACAAAAAGACGTATGAAACCACTAACAATTAGTAAATATGGTATGTTCTACTTTGAACTTTGTGTTCTTTACTGCAACAGGTCAACTTAACAATACAAACCATACAAGTTATAACAGAGGCTATCGTAATTTATAAACTGCTATCTTTTTTCTTTATCGTTTTTCCACTATTTGTTTTTCAGATTGATAACACCAGAAAAATACATTTTTTAAGCTGAAGATACTCACACATGGTATATCAAAGGCCTGTTTGCAATAACAGTAGATGAATAAGTACTTACATGCGATTATAAGCCACCAACTGATCATCAGCTAAATGAAGCTTCCCTCCTTCAGACTGACCTTTTGTTTGTAAGTTCTCAAGTTGCTTGGTAAGGTCCTCCAAGTCATTCCGAATCTTTTCAATTTCAACCATGTGTTTCTTCTTCTCTACTTTCCTTTTGTCAAGCTCTTTCCCAGAGTTTTTAATTTCAACCATGATGTTGATTCTCATAGTTTTCAGATTAGTCTCCATTAATGTCTTAGTAAGCTAAAGAGATAAACCTTATATATACCTTCCTTATAAGGACTAAAGGTTTTGAAGAAGAAAATAGAGTTTTTTTTACAAAAATGTGTATATGAAAGTATGAAGTTGCAACCTAACATCCTACTACCCTTGAGATGAGATAAAACTGTAGTGAGTGAGGTAGGCTTGGTTCAGTCAATCAAAAGAATGTCAGGTCTTTCCACCGCATGCTGGCATATATCAATCACATAACCTTGACATCCCAATTATTGTCTAATATATTCAATAATGAGTGCTGATGTTGTGCAATTCCTAAAGCATCTCCAAGACTAAAAGTGTCGAGACCTCTAAGCCGCTTTCCCGCCAGAAACACAAGATATTGTAAACGCATGTTAGGCATCTCTCGATACGAAAGGGAGAATCTGCCTACTGAAGTGATGATCTCGTATATTGTATCCCTTACACTTGTTCTTCCACCCATAAAACAAACACAAAAGCTTAAGGACGTTTGATTTACAAGATCAGTAAGATTAAATACAAACAACCTGTACATCAAATTAGAAAAAAATATTGTGTATGTGATAATGAGTGATATTAGGGTTTTGGAAAAAAAATACTCCGTATGATGAATGGATTGGGCTTTATTTTTTTTATAAAATTATTAATTTTTTTGTGATCATTATATTTATGGCTTTGCAGAATATATCACAAAAATTAAGTTGATCTAGTGGTAAACACACATGTTATTTATCCAAATAACCAAGGTTCGATATTAAATTTCGAAAATAATTAATAATAGCTAATTAAATTTAAAAAAAATGCTTAGGTGGACAACTAATGATTACATGGCATTAAAATGAATTACATGGCATTGAGATGGCAATTGTGGAATAATCTACGTGTCATGCCTCATGTTATATATAATATAGAGATATATATATACATATAGGGCAGAGTTAATGTGAGATCAAACTTAAAGTTGTAAAAATAATATCAAGTCTAAAAAACCACTAAAACATTTATAAATAACAATTTTAGCAATACACAAAAAAATAATATTTTAATACAAATTAACATTTTAGCAACTAATAACCAAATGATACATGAGTTTTGATTAGTGATATACCTGATACCCATTACACTAATAAATATTTTAAAACCTGATACACATTACACTTCAAATCAAAGTGTATCACCTAAGTTTCGTAAATTTTAAAAAGAAATCTATCGAAACTTTAATAATTTTAGTTGTAGCTAATAAAATAATTATTTTTGTTGTAAGGAGAGTGTCACCTGTCAAATTTTAGTTGGATCTCATTTTAACAACTTTAAGTTTGATCTTATTTGATCTAAATTCTATACACACACACACACACACACATATATATATATATATATATATATATATATATATATATATATATATATATATATATATATATAGGGTGAGGTTATTGTCAGAACCAAATAAATTGCGAGAACTGCGAGAACCAGCATCAACCAATCAGATTTTTTTGGATATTAAATTTTATTAAATAATTTAAAAGGGTATAATGGTAAAAATACCTTTTTATTTTATTTTTGAATTTAAAAAAAAAAACGTTTTTTTAGTTCCCTAAATTCTAGGATTTTTTTTTTTTTTTTTTTTTTTTACCTGTTTTAAAAAAACACTATGTGCGCATGTGTTTTGCATTATATGGCAATTGTATTTTTCATTTATGCATATGTGTTTTGTATTTGCACATGTACTTTTAAGAAATATTACATTAATATAAATACAAACAATAAATTTTTAATAATAGATTTATGCAATTTCAAAATGTACAAATTGTATTACTCTAGTGAAATGATATTCAAATTTATCACAAACATCAGTATGTTTACACTTGAATTCAATTTTATTACACATAAATGAAACTTGCACATGTGCATAATCCAATGTCTTTACAGCTGGTTCATCTTTTAGGCATGCACATGTATTCCTCGCCTAGTTCAAGAAACCATGAAATCTTCAGATGTATTTTTAGCAAATGTGTTTAAAACACATGTGCATTCTTTATATTGGTCATCGTCCTTTTTCTTTAGCAAATGTGTTCAAAACACATGTGCACTTTTACATATGTATTCAAGTTCGTCCAAATACACATGTGTCTGATGTATGCATCTGTTTCTTTATATCTTTATCATAATCATTTTTTCGTCATACTAGTTCAAAACATGTGCTCAATCTTCATATTGGTCATCATCCTCTTTGCAGTCACCTGCAAAATGGCAAAACACATATACACACTTACTCATAAGTTATTCTCATCAAAAGTCAATCTAAACTTTGCACGACTTCGAATAACAAGTAGTGTTACATATATACACTCTCAATAACACATGTGCACACTCCACATAACAAGTAGTGTTACATATATACACTCTCAATAACACATGTGCACACTCCACATACAAACAATTAATCTTCTTGTTATAACAAATACTCCGTATTATGTAACACAATCAATAGATGAACAATTATAATTTTAGTTATATAACACGTAACACTTGCTAAAAAAGCGGTAATCAACAACGATCAATTTATATATATATATACCTATGCTGCTATGCATACAACATGACATGCTTAACATTCTAAAAATATTTTTACATGAAAACCACTTAAGTGAGAGATGGAAAGTTATTGAAATACAAGATGACAAAACTACAACACTTGTGCACACAACATGACATGCTTAACATGATTAATCTATCAACACTTCGGGTACAATTTTGGGTACAATTATAATATGTATAGTACTTTGCCAAGGCGCATGATGACACTACCAAATTCAACCAGTAAACAATACAGTTAAGTAAATATACTTTTTCAGATCAAAATTTTATCATATAGAAAAAATATGTTGTTTCAGATCCAAACCAAATATATTTTAAAAAAATAAAACAAAATTGTTATATCATATTAAAGCCAAAAACGAATTATAACAAAAAACTTACAACATGAGAAGATCTATGGATGATAGATCGATGGCGACGGCTCACTTTTTTGGCGAGATCGAAATCGATCGAGATCGGTTGCGATACATGAACCACGTCTTTTAAAAACCCCTTGATTTGTGGCATCACAAGACACGTAGCATTGATTTGCTGTTTGTTTGATATTGTTTATTGTTTGGATAGTGGTGTGTCGTGGTACGTAGCTTTCATGCGCTAATAAAAAAGTATTGATGTTGCTGTTTGTTTGATATTGTTTATTGTTTGGATAGTGGTGTGTCGTGGTACCGAGTGTATTCGTTGAGAATTTGTTCCTTACTGAAGGGTTTGGAAATACGTGTCTTTGTTCTTTTGAATTACGTCTCGATAGGAAATGGAAGCCGCACGTGGTTCCAGATTTGTGATTCAAATGGAGGATTTGAGAAGCATTTTCAATTGTATAGAAAAATTATGGATACATAGATCGAAGGTGAGGGTGTTGGTTACACAGATTCGAAATTTTTGGGGGTGTCGATTAATTGGTGGTGCAGATCGAAGATCTTTTGGTTACACAAATGGAAGAATTTCAGATGCAAAGGAGAAGAGAGAGAGGGAGATGAGGGGGGCGGTTATTAGGTTAACAAATGAGAAAGAGATGTAATTTTTTTGTCAGATCCTAGATTTATGGTAGCTATTATTATTTTATTTTTTTGTTTATTAAATGTATTAATGATATTCCATGTTTGCCCCTACAGATTTTAAATAATATTATTGAAAGTTTAAGTTATTTACCACTATGCCATTTCAATCTCATCCATTGATTATTTTGATCAAGGGCTATTAACGGTTCTCGCAGTTCTCGCAATTTATTTGGTTCTGAAAATAACCTCACACTATATATATATATATATATATATATTATCTAGAAAAACTTTTTAAAACTCATATAAAATATAGAAATGAACTGGAAATCAAATAGAAACAAATGAAACATGAAATCATCCAAACAATCAAGAATTCTTAAAACGGTTAAAAACTAAACTAATCACACAAACTATGACCAAACTAATAACAAGCATGCATAAACAAAACTTATGCTACTATTTACATACAAATGGAAACTATTATGTATGAAAAATGTGATTAGTTTTTCCTATGAGTCCTTTCGACCCATACTCGTGATTAAATACCCCCCGGTTCATTTAAAACTTGACCACTTGATAGTTGTCAATTATCAAGTACCAATCCATTTGTGCACCAACTTCTCAGAATTAGACCATATTAGAAATATTTTCGACCTTTAAATCTAATAGTGTCAAATCAACAAGTTTAAGAACACGACTTTTATTTAAACAAACTATTGAGATAAATCACTTTTTCTAGCCGACTAATCATCCAACATTCACACGAAAGTCTACAACATTCCCAAACAAGTATCACAAAATTATTCCATAACAAGTTTCGTTAACACAAGTAACATTTCATTCATCAACATATTGTTCAACATAATTAACTTAGTAGAAAAGAGTTACCCAAACGTAGACTACAATTGAGTAAGAAAATGTAAGAAGTTATAGCACTTCTTTGAGCCTCCAATCGAACAATGAACCTTAAGCCTCTTCCAACTAGTATCACCAACTCTTACTATCTTTCTTCTTGGTTATTCCTTTAGAATGCCAGATATTTAGAGCTCTTTTGGGTTAATAAAAAGTATGATCAAGTCCTTATGGTGTAAGGCTTGATTCTAGGATGAGTTGTATGACATGTGGTGAGATATGGTGCTATTTAAGCTTGAATCCTCACTAAAATGCTGTTACAAAGCCCCTCTAATCATAAATTCAAGCAAATGATCGAACTTAAGTGTTTAATGATGATTAAAACAAGTTTAAATGCAATTTTCTAACTGTTGCAGGCTCCCAACCGGGTGGCTGGAATTCTCAGCTGGGTGGATGAGATTCCTTCCCAACTCAAGGTTGGTAATTTGAGCCACTGGGTTGAGAATTTTTGTTGTTCCCTATTCACTATAGTATAAAAACAGTTTAAGTATTGTAAACAAGCTAATAATGAATCAATGACTGAAACGATATAAGTAAAACACTAAGAGTAATTTTCAACATCATATTCTTATTAGAAATGAATCAAAAGAATACGTTACCCTAGTACTTTCGGAACAGTACTAGGGATTGAAATGACAAAGTGTTGGTAACTCCTCTCGAAGCTCAGGCTAAGTCTGAGCACAACTACAAGTACCCACTGAGCTATCTCAGGGATTAAGTTGTATTTGGAGGAGTGAAAGATGGCTTGCGTGTATGTGTGTTTCTACAATTCATAAGCTTGATCTATCACTCCATCCCTTATGCTATTTATACAAGTATGAGTTTTAACTCTATCCTAAGTGACAAACTGACAATTTGCAGAAGACAAAATACTGATGTATTTTGTCTCTGTTTACAAAGACTATTGATCTGCGCTAAACCGTCAAGTCTAACAGACTTAAAACAGCTTAAACACAAATGCAATGAAGATCAGAGAATATAGTGAATTCCCGGGTCGTTTAGTCCCAAGGAGACTCAATGGTGTGCAAACACTGATTCAGACGGTAGAATGATCACTAATGATAGCGATCAGAAAGGATTAGGATTGAATATTACACTACTGAAAAAGCCAACAAATAACAACGGCTTAAATACAAATTAAGAAAATTAAAAAGATAAAAGATATTAAATAAACGCTATCACTATATTTAAAGTGATGAACGTTTAAAACCTAAAACTTACGTTTAAATTAAAAACTACGTTAACGTACAAAATAAAAGGTGAAAATAAAGAAGGAAAATACATATGGATATGAATAATACATTTTTACAATCCTAAATATAAAAGAAAATTATTAGAAAAGGAAAATTATTTTTACAACTATTTAATTAATTATTATTAATTAAAAACTATTTTAAACTATTTAATAATACTCTAAAATAAAAGAAAATATGAAATAAGACTAGAAAAATAAAATTAAGACTTAGAAAAATCTAAAATATGATAAAACTAATTTTAAAACTGAAAATATATTTTGTAGACTTTTTATGTATTTATTACTAATTAATTAATATTTAAAACTAATTAAAATGCTAGAAAATACTATTTAAACCAAGAAAATTATGGAAAAATACTTTTTATAACTTATATATTTATCTTAACCTAAGAAAAATGAAAACTTATTTTTTTGAAGCTTTTCTTGATTTTTTGTATTAAAAGCTATTTAAAAATGCTTAAAAATTAATTTAAATTAAGAAAAATAGCAAATCAACTCAGAAAAATCTGAAAATTTCAGGAAAAGTCTAAAATAATATAAGGAATAAAGGAAAAATAGAAAAACAGGCACTTATGTGGAGAAAAATGGAACTGATGTGGAAGTGCTTATGGAAATAAGCACTTGATTAAGCAAATGGAGCACAACAAGCACCAAACTGAAATGGAAGCTACAATAAGCTAAAAAGGACCAAATGCAACAATAATAAACAAGCTATAACCTCTGATAAGCTAGTTGCAATGATTTGATGATTTGAGATAATAAGCTAAAACAGTTAAAGGGTGCTCACTTTAAGCAAGAAAATAAGCCACACAATAAGCTACAACTGCAAACTACAAATTGGAACTAGTAGGAGACCTGGCTAAGAACCTCTAAACCAAAATAGAGACCTAGGGGAGCTAAAATGAGACCTGTGCAGTCCTTGGAAATCCTGCATAACCCCTGTGCAGTCAACAGTGCCCTGCACAGGGGATTTGATCCCATATGGATAAGCTGTTTTGAGCTTGTAGAAAAAATTACAAAAATTGACAAAAATGATGATGATAAATTAGACCAAGAGAGGTTTTAAAAGCCACAAGAATCACTTTATTTGACCTAGAAATGAGTGCATGAAAAATACCTCTAGTTGAGCTCAAAACTGAGTTTGTGCATTTTTGACTTTTTAAGAAAAAGTGAAAAGTTGACTAAATTGAGGTTTGATTATGATTTTTGGACTGATTATAATATATATGGATGAAATGAAGGTAATGCAATCTAAATCTATGAAATTGAGACACAAAACAAACTTCTGTTTTGACAGAATCAAAACAGTGAAGAGATGAGAATAGATTTCATGGTATTTTGACTTTTAGAGTATTGCAGGCACAATCTAAGGCAGATAAGAGTTCAATAGGACTAAACAAATGCAACCCAACTGATTCTAACTACTGGCTAGACTTTTAAGACAGTTAGTGCAGCCAAACCAAACACCATTTAAAAACTGAAATGCAAACTGAAAGTAGAACAAACACTGAACCAGATAGTACCTTTGATCAAAATGAGTTTATATGATCATATTACAACTATATAAACACATAGAAAACAATTTGTGACCACAGATACACTTATAAGCAAAATGTGTAATTTGACTAAAATGAAAAGTGAGATGGATAACTCACAACTTTGTCCAGCTGGTGCAGGTTAAAACAAAACCCATCCTATCCTAATTAAGCCTAATCCAACCCATTTACACCACTGCAACATCCTTTTCATCACCATTCCATTCTTGGCCAACTTTTTGACTTTTATTGACCATAAGACAATTCTGTTTGAAACTGTAAAGCAGGCTTATCAAAAGCTATGTAGAGCTTATTTAAGCTTAATGGGACTGAACAAAGAACTATTTGAAGATTGAATGCATAAATTTGAAACTAAAACATTCAACAGTAAACATGGAATTTTGAGACTTATGTGAAAACTTAAATTGATAGTTAAAAATACAATACAAAGATGTTTTAACTTGAATTGGATACTAAGGAACTTAAGCTACAACATTTTATTTTAACTGATACATTTTAGAAAAAAACGACATTAAGAGAAAATTATGAAAACTAGCTACTTCCTCTCAATGCTTCTTTCTTCCTTCTTTATACCCAACTTTTTTTCTCTCTCACTTTCTGAGCAGTTCCCACCAATATTTAGGTCCCTTGGATGAGTTGAATGAATCATGGCCATAGATTGTATTTTGGCGCCAAAGTGGATTTTAACAGGTGGAGGGGTTGAGTGAGGGGTAAAAGGGATCATTTAATGATTCTTGTCTTGTGTTGAGGAGGAGGGGACATGAGGAGTAATATGTTGAGCTGGGGGGATGGATATGTTGAGTGATTGCAGAGAGCAGGTGGGGAAGGAGGAAAAAGAGCGCCAAGGGGGTGATTTGTTTGACTTGGTTGTGTTGACCGGGTTTGGGTGGGTTGACTCGGGTAAAGGCCGGGTTAAAGGGTGTTGGATTGGGCTTATATTGGGCTTAAGTAGTGATTAGGGTCCGGTTTGGTGAGTAATAACACAAGGACTAGAAATGTAATTCGGCCAAACATGAGGATTGAACATGCCACTTTTCCAAACATAACACAAGGACCATACTTGACATACTTGAATAATACAAGGACCATATTTGACTATTTCAAAATTCCAAGGACCATTTATGACATTTTTAAAACTTGAGGGACCAAAGTTGTAATTTTGCAATTTTACATTTCAAAGGTTTGTTTTGACAACTTTTGAATCCCATGGACCTTAAATGACATTTTTCTTTATTTTAATTTACCAGGGACTGTTTTTGACAATTTTTGAGACTTGGGGGACTAAAACTGCAATTTTTGCAAATTTGATATGTTTTTCATCTGATTTTGATATTTTTGCATTTAAAACACATAAAACACTGATTTGTGATATTTTGATCATTTTGATGTGTTTCTGAGTGTTTTCAGATGATTTTGCAGTTTATTTTGTACAAAAATGATGAGTATTTAGACACTCATCAATCCCCCACACTGAGATATTGCTAGTCCATAGCAATGATTTGAGAAAACATAATGGATTTTAATCTCTTTACCAAAAGCCATTACTTCTGGAGTAGCCAAATGTTTCAGTTCAAGTAAGAACCTTGGTACACTGATAACCAAATGATTTTGAGCAAATCATAAGCTGTAAACGGATTTGATTAGTCTTTACCAGAAGCCGTACCCTTCTGGACTAGCCAACTCTTAGATAAATTATCAGGATTATCTTTGGTGAGCTGAATACCAATTATGGATTTTCCACTGCCTTTACCACAAGCCATAATCTTGCGGGCTAGCCAACTCTTCACTTTTTAGGATATGGTGAGTTGAGAACCATACAATTTTGGGCAAATTGCAAGCCATATAAACGGATTTGAGAAATCTTTACCAAGAGCCGTTTGCTCCTGGATTAGCCAATCCTTTAGTTTATCAAACATGGCGGACTGATAACCAATTGAGTAAGTGTAAAACACTTACTCCAAAAAAAATTTTGGCCAAAAACGGGGGAATTGGGTAGATAATACATGAAATTCGTGAGAATTTCCCCCCACACTTAGAAATGGATATTGCCCTCAATATTCAAAGTACCGGCGGTTATGCCGAAACAAAGAACGTAAAAGGGAAATACTACGGCCATTATTTAGAAGAAGAAGATTTTTTTTTTTTTTTTTTTTTTTTTTTTTTTTTTTTTTTTTTAGAAATATATATATATATATAACATGTGGGGCATCACCCCCACACTTAGGTGGTAGAAAGGGGGTAAGAAGACAGAAATATGAGTGAAAACCCATATAGTGTGTGCTACTGTTTTTGATTTCCGAGTCGCTAGCTTGACTCGACCCCGAATTCATTGGTTCATGGGGAAACAACGTGGAAGAAACAATCTCCATCGGACTTTCATTCAAGATATTTGTATTAACATTGAATGTGTTGAAAGTTCAACACCGATGAGATATAGAGAGAACCGGCTCAAAAATGATAATTGAAAATGCTGGGATCAAAAATAGTGTCCTCATTCCCGAAGGAGAAAAGGGAAAGAGCAACCACACCATTTGTGAAGAATGGAATAAATATGTGCATCACAATGCATGTCCATTCCTCATCAGAAAGAAGCAAATCACCATTTTTGACATTTTTAAGCTTAAACTTTAAGCTTTTATGGTGATTGGCAACAAAATTTCCGGGAGGGAGAGCTGGAGACGGTTCTTCAATCAACAGATTTTCAAGAAAAAGGATGTCTCCCTCCGAATCAAAGTAAGTATTGTCAATTCCTGATGGAATCGACTCATCACTAAGAAAATCATCGACCTCATTCCAAAATTTGTCATCTTCCTCATCAGGAGTGAGAGAAGGAATGGAAGAGTCGGAAATGGGATAAGAAATGAGTGGATGATCATTATATAGGAGATTTCTAGTTTCTCCAAGATCGGCTTCAAAATCAAAGAGATCATCGTCACTTTCTGATGAAAGTGACTGATGTGAGTGAGTTCATCGGAGAACTCCTCAAGAAGAGGATCAGACTGCGGAAGTGATGCCTCAACATACTCGATGTCTCCATAAGATTTACAATCATCGCTAAAATCGGAGAAAGTCTCAAAATGATCATTAGAACACCCAAGAGGGGAAGAAGAATCACACATATGATCAGAAATTCCCTGTGACTCTCTCGGGATTGGGACAAGGTCCTCAACACTAGACTTTATCAATTCGTCCGATTCCTTTTCAGGAACAGTGTCAAGACGCTCATCCCCCATGTTCAGAGAGTGAGTGGGAGCTTCGGGTGTGATAACAACAGACTGAGGGAGTTTAGAAGGACTAGCATACATATGTTTTATACTTTCCATTTGTTCTTCTGCTAGTAATTCCATCATAGTCTTTTCTCCCTGATTTTTCATGGAAGGAGTCTCAACTGATGAACTTGATGAACTGTTATAAAATTGTAGGATATCAAGGATATCTTCATCATCATCGTCATCAGGAATGAAACGGAATCGAGAGCTAGATTTGGCCGCTTTTTCTTTTGCAATTGATTCCCTAATAGATTGTTCAAAGGCAATTTGGGAATCTAATTTAGCAGCCCGCTCTTCGGCTAACAAAACTTCCATGGATTTCTCATTTGGATTATCTTGGGAGGACATAGCCGACTCCTCCTTAAGTTCTTTTAATAACTCCAGAGTCTTCAGTAGAAGGTCTGTCGTAGTTTCATGAGGAGTCGCTTGAATCATTTGGCATTGTGGAGGTTGGTCTTGATACGAAGAGTCGTAATTGTTACAAGGAAATGGGTTCTGAGAACCTCCACAATACTCACAACAGTAAAACTGATGTGGCTGTGAGTGGTATGTGTTGTAGTCATAATTGTTATCAGGAACCTGCTCATAGACAAGCGTGTTTCCTGATTGACAATCAGAACTGGAATGTGAACCACCACAGTACTCACAACAGTAAAACTGCTGAGTCTCACAGTGTGGTAGCTGATGGAATGAATCAGTCGTGTTATGGTAAGGATAGGGATCTTGGTTATAGACAGACCCGTTTCCTGATTCCACCATGCTACAACTGGGGCAATTGCCACCATTATAAGGACCACCACACCATTGACAACCAAGAGGGTGAGGATAAGACATAGAAAGAATCAAAGGTTATCAGAGGGTAAGAAATGAAGAATCAAAAAGGTAAGAGGGTAAAGAGGAATATTTTTGGTATTTTTGAAAAACATGATGATAAAAACAAAGGATGAAAATATTTTTGGCGTTTTTAACACTTTAGGAAAAGTGTTAATGAACTTTTGTATTTTTGAAAACTTTACAAAAAACTGTTTACAAAAGGTGGAATATGTGCAAGAATGGGTCTGAAAAAGGCTAAACACACGCTAAAGCCTCCCCGGCAGCGGCGCCAAAATTTGATCTGCGCTAAACCGTCAAGTCTAACAGACTTAAAACAGCTTAAACACAAATGCAATGAAGATCAGAGAATATAGTGAATTCCCGGGTCGTTTAGTCCCAAGGAGACTCAATGGTGTGCAAACACTGATTCAGACGGTAGAATGATCACTAATGATAGCGATCAGAAAGGATTAGGATTGAATATTACACTACTGAAAAAGCCAACAAATAACAACGGCTTAAATACAAATTAAGAAAATTAAAAAGATAAAAGATATTAAATAAACGCTATCACTATATTTAAAGTGATGAACGTTTAAAACCTAAAACTTACGTTTAAATTAAAAACTACGTTAACGTACAAAATAAAAGGTGAAAATAAAGAAGGAAAATACCTATGGATATGAATAATACATTTTTACAATCCTAAATATAAAAGAAAATTATTAGAAAAGGAAAATTATTTTTACAACTATTTAATTAATTATTATTAATTAAAAACTATTTTAAACTATTTAATAATACTCTAAAATAAAAGAAAATATGAAATAAGACTAGAAAAATAAAATTAAGACTTAGAAAAATCTAAAATATGATAAAACTAATTTTAAAACTGAAAATATATTTTTTAGACTTTTTATGTATTTATTACTAATTAATTAATATTTAAAACTAATTAAAATGCTAGAAAATACTATTTAAACCAAGAAAATTATGGAAAAATACTTTTTATAACTTATATATTTATCTTAACCTAAGAAAAATGAAAACTTATTTTTTTGAAGCTTTTCTTGATTTTTTGTATTAAAAGCTATTTAAAAATGCTTAAAAATTAATTTAAATTAAGAAAAATAGCAAATCAACTCAGAAAAATCTGAAAATTTCAGGAAAAGTCTAAAATAATATAAGGAATAAAGAAAAAATAGAAAAACATGCACTTATGTGGAGAAAAATGGAACTGATGTGGAAGTGCTTATGGAAATAAGCACTTGATTAAGCAAATGTAGCACAACAAGCACCAAACTGAAATGGAAGCTACAATAAGCTAAAAAGGACCAAATGCAACAATAATAAACAAGCTATAACCTCTGATAAGCTAGTTGCAATGATTTGATGATTTGAGATAATAAGCTAAAACAGTTAAAGGGTGCTCACTTTAAGCAAGAAAATAAGCCACACAATAAGCTACAACTGCAAACTACAAATTGGAACTAGTAGGAGACCTGGCTAAGAACCTCTAAACCAAAATAGAGACCTAGGGGAGCTAAAATGAGACCTGTGCAGTCCTTGGAAATCCTGCATAACCCCTGTGCAGTCAACAGTGCCCTGCACAGGGGATTTGATCCCATATGGATAAGCTGTTTTGAGCTTGTAGAAAAAATTACAAAAATTGACAAAAATGATGATGATAAATTAGACCAAGAGAGGTTTTAAAAGCCACAAGAATCACTTGATTTGACCTAGAAATGAGTGCATGAAAAATACCTCTAGTTGAGCTCAAAACTGAGTTTGTGCATTTTTGACTTTTTAAGAAAAAGTGAAAAGTTGACTAAATTGAGGTTTGATTATGATTTTTGGACTGATTATAATATATATGGATGAAATGAAGGTAATGCAATCTAAATCTATGAAATTGAGACACAAAACAAACTTCTGTTTTGACAGAATCAAAACAGTGAAGAGATGAGAATAGATTTCATGGTATTTTGACTTTTAGAGTATTGCAGGCACAATCTAAGGCAGATAAGAGTTCAATAGGACTAAACAAATGCAACCCAACTGATTCTAACTACTGGCTAGACTTTTAAGACAGTTAGTGCAGCCAAACCAAACACCATTTAAAAACTGAAATGCAAACTGAAAGTAGAACAAACACTGAACCAGATAGTACCTTTGATCAAAATGAGTTTATATGATCATATTACAACTATATAAACACATAGAAAACAATTTGTGACCACAGATACACTTATAAGCAAAATGTGTAATTTGACTAAAATGAAAAGTGAGATGGATAACTCACAACTTTGTCCAGCTGGTGCAGGTTAAAACAAAACCCATCCTATCCTAATTAAGCCTAATCCAACCCATTTACACCACTGCAACATCCTTTTCATCACCATTCCATTCTTGGCCAACTTTTTGACTTTTATTGACCATAAGACAATTCTGTTTGAAACTGTAAAGCAGGCTTATCAAAAGCTATGTAGAGCTTATTTAAGCTTAATGGGACTGAACAAAGAACTATTTGAAGATTGAATGCATAAATTTGAAACTAAAACATTCAACAGTAAACATGGAATTTTGAGACTTATGTGAAAACTTAAATTGATAGTTAAAAATACAATACAAAGATGTTTTAACTTGAATTGGATACTAAGGAACTTAAGCTACAACATTTTATTTTAACTGATACATTTTAGAAAAAAACGACATTAAGAGAAAATTATGAAAACTAGCTACTTCCTCTCAATGCTTCTTTCTTCCTTCTTTATACCCAACTTTTTTTCTCTCTCACTTTCTGAGCAGTTCCCACCAATATTTAGGTCCCTTGGATGAGTTGAATGAATCATGGCCATAGATTGTATTTTGGCGCCAAAGTGGATTTTAACAGGTGGAGGGGTTGAGTGAGGGGTAAAAGGGATCATTTAATGATTCTTGTCTTGTGTTGAGGAGGAGGGGACATGAGGAGTAATATGTTGAGCTGAGGGGATGGATATGTTGAGTGATTGCAGAGAGCAGGTGGGGAAGGAGGAAAAAGAGCGCCAAGGGGGTGATTTGTTTGACTTGGTTGTGTTGACCGGGTTTGGGTGGGTTGACTCGGGTAAAGGCCGGGTTAAAGGGTGTTGGATTGGGCTTATATTGGGCTTAAGTAGTGATTAGGGTCCGGTTTGGTGAGTAATAACACAAGGACTAGAAATGTAATTCGGCCAAACATGAGGATTGAACATGCCACTTTTCCAAACATAACACAAGGACCATACTTGACATACTTGAATAATACAAGGACCATATTTGACTATTTCAAAATTCCAAGGACCATTTATGACATTTTTAAAACTTGAGGGACCAAAGTTGTAATTTTGCAATTTTACATTTCAAAGGTTTGTTTTGACAACTTTTGAATCCCATGGACCTTAAATGACATTTTTCTTTATTTTAATTTACCAGGGACTGTTTTTGACAATTTTTGAGACTTGGGGGACTAAAACTGCAATTTTTGCAAATTTGATATGTTTTTCATCTGATTTTGATATTTTTGCATTTAAAACACATAAAACACTGATTTGTGATATTTTGATCATTTTGATGTGTTTCTGAGTGTTTTCAGATGATTTTGCAGTTTATTTTGTACAAAAATGATGAGTATTTAGACACTCATCAACTATATTAGGTAAAGGGACCAAGTCACTTTCTTCATGTCAGTACTGATGCTGATTCTAAAAGGGAAACTTTTAGGATAAGTACTCCGTCTTATTCGTTTCCAATGTAACCGTTTTATCCTGCCCATTCTTCAGTCTTCAGTTTCAGTTTGTCTTCAGTGTGAGTAGTTGGTGAGGAGTTTAGGGATTCAGTGAGTTATTGCCATCACTCACTGAATCCACCATCTCCTTCGTGACTCAGTCTTCACCCTTTAAGTTCCGCCTTACTGAGTGGAGAGACTTCTTCTTCGTCTCTTACTGAGTATCCTGAAGATGGATCACTGAGATACTATGCACTCAGTGACCTATTAGTGTTTAACGGTCTAAACACTTGGGGTATTTTCTATTCAAATCCTAGATCAAGGGGTTTGGGTATTTACCGAACCCAACAGTCTCCCCCTATTTGTATATAAAAATAGCCTAAGTTTTTTATCAGTGTAAGTGAGCAAATGGCTTCTTCTTACACTGAATGTAATGTATACAATAAGGAACACTGAGTATTTTAACAAAACATACATCTTTTATTGATCACATTACATGGTTCCTAACATTAGTACAAAAACGTAAAGCAAAATGATGTCAGTCTAGATGGATTCCCAGTGCTTCAAGCTTGACCTTCTTTCTGAGGAGTGCTTCTCTGTCAGGGTGCTCTCTTAGCTTAGCATTCAGGTCAGTGCAGAACCTGATGTTTTCTGGAGTATTGATTTGAGAAGCCACTAGCAGGTAGCTTGCCATTGTAGCCACTCCTGCATTATCTATGTCACTCCATCTTTGGAATGCTGGGTTTCCATAGACATCAATGAAAAATAGCCCTCTTTCAGGATTTTCGATCACCAGACAGTTCACGAACTTTACACCTTCCGGCAGCTCAGGGATGAGCATTTCGAACCGAATCCCGAAACCGAACCGGAACTGTACCGAAATAGTACTGATTCTTGAAATACGGTACGGTATCGGGACTACGAAATAAGGTGAAAAATAAATCGGGACCATTAATTCGGTACGGGACCGGTACCAAATCGGGAAATTCCCAAAAAAAAGCGGGGAAAACCCGATTTCCCGGTACCGGTACCAATATCCGAATCCCGTTCGGTACGGTACCGGTACTACTAATTTATGTTCGGGAAAAAATCGGTACCACTAATTCGGTACGGGATAGGTACGGAACCGGTACCGTGCTCATCCCTAAGGCAGCTCCCTGTTGCA
The DNA here is from genome assembly GCA_019973895.1 of Chrysanthemum seticuspe. Taxonomy (NCBI): domain Eukaryota; kingdom Viridiplantae; phylum Streptophyta; class Magnoliopsida; order Asterales; family Asteraceae; genus Chrysanthemum; species Chrysanthemum seticuspe. Next base: position 170,779,081 of record BPTQ01000008.1, read on the forward strand.
TTCGAGTCCAGGCACTTTGATCTCAGGCTGGAACTCAACCCTCTTTCTTTTGCCATGTGATGACTGAGGTTGAGATCCTTGTGGTGCAGTTAAGGCAGGCTGAATCCCCGGTTGTGCTGGTGCATCCCTCAGTCTTTCATACCTTTTACTGAGCATCTTCATCAGCTCCTTAACCACCGCATTCTGCTTCTTTTCAATTAATGGACCAAGTTCATCGAGTTTAGTGATCCCAAAGTCAGTGAATTTTAGGGGGTCATGAACCTCGAAGTGTCTTTTATCATCCCCCTGTAGACGTTCATTGCCAGTGGTTTAGACTTGGGGATGATTCTGACATCAGTGATCTTCTCAGGCAGTCTTATGCTTGTCATTGTCCAGTTGTAATGATAAAAACTTGCTTTCCTGATGGCTGCAGCTTTCTTGTTCTTTTCTTCCAACTGCTTTCTCATTTCAGCCATCTTAGCAGCCTGAGCGTCCTTGAACTTCTGTCCTGCCTGACCCTTTTCAAGCTTCTTAGGATCAATTCCCAAGTTCTCAGCTTCTTCAGCGACAACTTTTATCAATGCTTCTTTGCTCTTCCTTTCCTCCTCAGCTAGTTTATGTTTCCTTTCTTCTTTTGCAAGATAGGAGCTTAGCTGTTGTGGTGTGAGCAGGTATTCAGTGTCGCTGATCTTGTAGGGAATCTTCTCAGGCTCAGGAGTTTGCATTATGCCTTTTCCTTTGTCCTGGCCTGAGGAAGATGATGATGCTACCAGTGGTGGTGTTGTTGTTGTGATGGGTGTAACTGTCATAGCCATTGTTGTTGTTGTTGATGATAAGGGTGGGATTGATGAAATTGGTGCAGCTGGGACTGGTGGTGTTGGCTCCCCCTCAGTGTGAGAGGATGTCTCTTCAGTGGTCTTCTCCCCCTCAACTATTGCGGCAACATCAGTGAGAGCAAGAGTTGGCTTTGACACTGTGGGAGTTTGGGTGGCTTGACCTTTGAAGGCTTGGTAGATTTCAGTGACCATAGCCTTGATATCAGATGTATCCTTTTGAAGACCAGTGACCTTTGTTTCCAGATTAGCTTGAGAAAGTTCCAAGGCAGTCATGCGTGGCCCAAGATTCCAAACCATTGATGAGGAAGCCTTAGCTAAATTGGTCACTTGAGCATCCAAAGAGCCCAGTATTGCCTGAAGAGACTGAACCGAAGATTGAAGACCCTGAACATTGGCAGACTTTAGCATATTGATCAGTTCAGTAAGGTCTGAGGAATTCTTCAAGTAAGCCTCAGTAGCCTCCAACACTTTTGAGTTGAGTGCTGGGTATTCTTTGACCGAGTCCCTGATTTCATCAATTTTTGTTCCACAACCCTGAAGATGTTTGAGAAACTTAGCCAGGTTATCATCCAATCTATGAAGCTGCTCGTACATAATATCTCTGTGCTCATCAGCAAGGTTGTAAAAATCGCTAGGCGCTAGTGAGGCGGTCGGGTAGGGCCTAGCGATTAATCGGTTAGGCGGGGATTAATTGGATTGGAATTTTTATACAAAAAATTGTAATATTAGATATTATATTATATTATATTATATGTATGAGGTAAGAATAGGGCATCTAATTTCAAATATTTCAAGTGTTTAAATATAAACATAATACATAATTCTTCAAAGTTTTAAGTCAAATATAGATATTATTCGCTTTGTTGACCATTTTTAAGCGATCTTTGACCGATTTTGTCCAATTAATCGGGTTGTTGACCAATTTTTAAGCGATTTTGTTCGATTAATCAGTTTGTTGACCGATTTTTAAGCAATCTTTGACCAAAACGATTAAATAGGCCGATTATGATAAATCAAGGCGCTTAGTGAGCGATCAGCGATTATGCGGGGATTAATCGGCCGCCTGGACCGATTTTTACAACAGAGCTCATCAGTGTTAGCATTGAAAGTGAGCACATCGGATCTTAGATCAGCATAACTTGCAGCAGCTTCAGTATATTGATCCCACAGTGTGTCAGTGACCCCAGAATATATCTTTCTTGAAGCTTTGGTGATCCACATAACTAGCTGCCTTTCAGTGATTGGAAGAATATTATCAAACTGGTTGAATTCATCAGAACTGGATGAAGAGGAGTCAGAGTCATTGTCTGCAGGCTGGAAAGGTGACTCTTTAGGCTTTTGTGGATCAGGCTGATGCTCTTGTTCAGGTTGAACATCAGCGTCCACTTCTTCCCCTGCTTATAAGATTTCATCTTCACTTTCAGCCTGCTCTTCATCAGAAAATAGTATCTCAGCAACATCAGCCATAGTTAACAAGGTGGGGGTGATGGGTTCCGTATCAGCGGGTGGTATTAATCCCTCTGAGTCTTTATCCCCCTTTGACCCCTTAGACACTGATGGGTGTTTCCCAGTGTCTTCTCCGGAGTCAGGATTGGTGATGGGTTCCGTATCGGAGGGTTGTTTCTTTCCCTCTGAGTCTTTGTCCCCCTGTGACCCCTGAGACACTGGTGGGTATTTCCCAGTGCCTTTGGCGGAGTCAGTGGCAGTTATATACCTATCAGCGAGTTTTTTAGTTCCCTCTGAGTCTTTGGGATCAATCAGTGTGCCCTCTGAAAAAGGCTGTGATTTGCTAATGTCATCCTTGGGCGAAGTGGAAGGCCTTCCCCTACCAGCGGGTTGTATGTTTCCCTCTGGATCTTGGGGAGTAGTAGTTGGGACCAAGGGCACTGATTTTGATGTATCAGTGTCCATCGTTGTCACCGGGGTGGATGATGATTGGGCTCCAGTGGGTGTCAGATCAGTCTTCGGTCTTCTTTGCCTTTTGGCCAGTGTTCCTGAAGCCTCAGGGCCCTGAGACTTGGGTTTGGTCTTAGTCCCAGTCTGAGACTTCCCCTTTCTCTTTTTAGGAGCACGGTTAGGAGACACTGAGTCCCTCTGGTTGTTTACAGCAACCATATGGGTCGTCAATTCAGTATTAGTGACAAGGGATGGGTCCTTTTGAAAATTAGATTGACTCAGGATGCCTGGTAAAGCACAATATTTTTGTTCCTGAGGATAATTGCAACCCAGTAACACTTGTAAAGCACATGAGACAAACCTAGGGTACGAAACGTATTTCGCCCTAGTTTTGCTCAGTAGCTTGGTTACGAGATCACTTTAAATGATCTCCCCAATGTCGACATTGACCCCATTCATCAAACAGTATGCCATCATCAACTGAATAGAATTAACTTGTTCAGTGGATGAGTGGTTCCCGTTGAGGACCTGAATCACAAAAGTGAATAGGATCCTCCAAGCCACGGGAAATGAACTTTTGGTGACTGGGGTGTTGTCCAAAAATTTTAGATCCAAAACGATTTGTTTTAACCCATCCTTCACTGTGGAGGGTTCAGGATGGGCAACATAGACACCATTATTATAATCTAACCCTGTTGAAGTGCAAAAAGTTTTATAATCCAAGGTTAGTGACTGTTCCCCATTGAAAAGACTGAACCTAATGAGATACTCCCTGAGTGGTCGTAGGTCAGTCTCATTAGTAGAGGGTGACGGGTCATAGGCCGTGGCTGTAGCCCAAAACTCCCTGAGGAGGTTTTGGTACAGAATTGAGGGACATTTAACAAAGACCCTTTTCAGTGGGCAGTTAAACAAAAATTTCATAATGTCCTTATAGGCTGGGACATTTTGTGGGTATTCAAAATTGCCTATGACATTATTGGTTTTAAATTCAACATTACTGAGGTCCCCTGCCCACTGTGATGCAAACTGAAGAGATTGTGTTCTTGCCATTTCCATTAAAATGTTTTAGGGTTTAGAGAAAAATATCTTGACAAGAACAATTAAAAGGGTTTTGAATCTCTCAAGTTGTGATGAAAAACTTTTGTAAAGGTTTACAGAGAAAGTTTTTCTGAAAAAGGTTTGATGATTCTTTGAAGAACACACAAATTTTTCTGGGTTTGAGAAAGGATTTTAACAGAGTTTTGTTACAGAAAATAATTTGTGTGTGTTTGTATGGTTTAGAAGAGGGTATTTATAGAGTGGTGAGAGGGGTAAAATGTGCATAAATGGGAATTTGTAAAGCCGGTTTTTGAAAACGTTTTGAATCTCCACATTTAATGCCACCACTCCACTACCGCAGTAAAATCCCGTTTTTCAAGGAAACAGTTGTAGTGTACAGTAAAAGTGCACTTTTGCAGTAATAAAATATCCACAGGATATTTTATGTGAGAGGAGGCATTTAATGCCAAGTGGGATGAGGTAAGTATGAGGGACCCCTGACAGTAAGATACAAAGACATATATTCCTATATTTAATTGGCATGGTTACCAACCTAGGACATTTAAGCAACTGATACTTGGAGCATTTAGTTACTCATTCAATGCTCAATATCAACTGTCAGTAGTGAGATGGTTGTTTTGGAGTATGTTCATGGAGGAAGGACCATTTCAAAGAAAACTTGCTGAGATTGGGATTGGTTTTCAGGCTTCTGACTTTCAATGTCTAGCATTCCTAATTCAGCTTTCAGTCTCCTGAAGGTAGGTTCATCTAAGGGTTTGGTGAAGATATCAGCAAGTTGATATTCAGTGGGAATGAAATGAAGCTCTATGTCTCCTTTCATTATGTGGTCCCTGATAAAATGATATCTGATATCAATGTGTTTTGTTCTTTGGTGAAGGACAGGGTTCTTGGAGATAGCAATGGCACTAGTGTTATCACAGAAGATGGGTACCATTTTGTAGTGGATGTCATAGTCACTGAGTTGACTTTTCATCCATAATACATTGGCACAGCATCCTGCAGCAGCAACATATACAACTTCGGCTGAAGACATAGCCACTGATTGTTGCTTTTTAGCACTCCAACATACTAGTTTTCCTCCAAGGAATTGACAGGACCCTGAGGTACTTTTTCTGTCCATGTTGCAGCCAGCATAATTAGAGTCAGAGTATCCTTTGAGATCAAACCCTGAGCACTTTGGATAATAGAGTCCAAGGTTTGGGGTTCCCTTCAGGTACTTGAGTATTCTTTTGGCTGCAGTGAGGTGGGATTCTTTGGGATTGGACTGATATCTTGCTATTAGACAGACTGAGAATTGTATGTCTGGTCTGGAAGCAGTAAGATACATCAGTGAGCCAACAATCCCTCTGAAACGGGTTTGATTGACTGACTTGCCAGTGAGATCAGGTCCAAGGTTGTTAGGAGGGACCATTGGTGTCTTCACTGAGGCACAGTCAGATATCTCATATTTCTTCTAGAGATTTCTGGTGTATTTCTCTTGACTGATGGAGATCCCTTTATCAGTTTGCCTGATTTGTAGTCCAAGAAAGTAAGTGAGTTCACCCATCATGCTCATTTCAAACTTCTTTGTCATCGGTTTTTCAAACTGTTTGCAAAGAGTGTAATTTGTTGAGCCAAAGATGATGTCATCAACATACACTTGGACTAGGATCATATCATGTTTTGTCCTATAGATAAACAATGTGTTGTCTATCTTTCCTCTGACAAACTTGTTTTGAATCAGGAAGGCTGAGAGAGTTTCATACCATGCTCTGGGAGCTTTTTTTAGTCCATAAAGGGCTTTATCAAGCTTGCAGACATAGTCAGGGAATTCACTACTCTCAAAGCCTGGAGGTTGCTGAACATACCCATCTTCCTTGAGTTCACCATTTAGGAATGCACTTTTTACATCCATTTGGTAGACTTTGAAGTTCATGTAGGTAGCAAATGCAAGGAAGATCCTGATGGCTTCCATTCTTGCAACAGGAGCAAATGTCTCATCATAGTCAATGCCTTCTTGTTGACTGTAACCTTTGGCTACAAGTCTGGCTTTGTTTTTAATGACAGTGCCGTTTTCATCAGTTTTGTTTCTAAAACCCCACTTCATTCCTATGACTATGACATCCTGATGACATTTGATCAAGGTCATGACCTTGTTTTTATCAAACTGTTGAAGTTCTTCTTGCATGGCCTGAACCCAGCTTGGGTGTTTTAGAGCCTCAGTGACACTCTTGGGTTCTATTTCTGATAGGTAATCAGCATATACACATTCATTTGCTGAAGCTGCAGTTAGTTTTGCAGCCATGCTTCTTGTGAGCATGCCCTCAGCGGGTTCACCAATGATGTTTACAAGCTCAATGTCCTGATATTTTGTCCATTTACTTTGTGGTCTAGGATCTGAGCTTGAAGAGGTCACTGGAGACTCAGGAGTGAGTTCAGGTGCAGGACCCACAGAATCATTAAGAACATCTGTTGAGATGTCTTGTTCAGGTTGGGGTTCTTGAATCACAGGTTCCTGAACATTTGGTTCAGTGTTACCTATCCCAGCAGGGACTGATTGATTATCAATGAATTCACTGATACTTGGTTGTGGTAAGTTATGAGGTAATACATAATATGAGATGTCAGCATCAGCTTGGTATAAGGAATTGATTTCAGTGTTATACTCATCAGGAGGATATCTTGATGAGTTATCAATTCCTATTTCCTCTACTGAGGTGTTGGTGAACCTGATGCTTTCTGAACTCTCATCAAAGGTGACATGAAAGGTTTCCTCAACTTGTTGTCTCCTTGTGTTGAATACCCTGAAGGCTTTGGAGATCAGTGAGTAACCTAGAAAGTATCCATCATCAGCTTTGGCATCAAACTTGCCTAGATGATCCTTGTGTTTATGAATAAACACAGGACATCCAAACACATGAAAGTAGCTGATATCAGGAAGTCTACCTTTGAAAATCTCATATGGTGTTTTGTTATGTCTTATGATAATGATTGACCTGTTTTGAGTGTAACATGCTGTTTTGACTGCTTCAGTCCAGAAATGTTTTGATAGAGCTGAGCCATTTAACATAGTTCTAGCAGCCTCAATGAGAGTTTTGTTTTTCCTTTCAGCTACCCCATTTTGTTCAGGGGTGTAAGGAGATGAAAATTTTTGGGAGATTCCCTTTTCACACAGAAATTCTCAAGCTCTTCATTTCTGAACTCAGTACCATTGTCAGTTCTGATTTGTTTAACTGTAATGTCATTCTGGTTTTCAATGTTCTTGATGAATGACATTATAGTGTCAGCTGCCTGACTCTTTTTAGAAAGAAAGTATACCCAAGTGTATCTTGAAAACTCATCAACAATGACAAGTGTATACTTCTCATGCTGGATTGATCTAGGACTGACTGGTCCAAAGAGATCCATATGCAGGAGGTGAAGGCAGCTTTTGATTGAGAAATTTTGTTTTGTTTTGAAAGATGCTCTTTGATGTTTGCCTTTTTCACAGGCTGAGCATGGTTTGTCTTTTGCAAAAACCAGTGATGGTAAGCCAAGGACCTTGTTTTGTTTTGCCAAGTTGTTGATATTTTTGAAGTTTAAGTGAGAGAGTCTCTTATGCCACATCCAGTTGACAGTTTCATTGGCTTTGGCAAAGAGACAGGTTCCATCTTTAGAGAGTGTTGACATGTCTAAGACATAAACATCATCCCTTCTAGGAGCTATCAAAACAACTTCTTTGTTGGCATTGAAAATGGTACCTTGTTTGTCATTGAATTGCACAATGTACTTTGCATCACAAAGTTTACTGACACTGATGAGATTGTATTTTAGACCATTGACATAAGCTATTCTAGAGAAAAATATTCCATTACAGTATAATGAACCATAACCTTCAGTGGGACATGATGAGTTATCACCAAATACTACCTTGGGTCCTGGTTCCTTCACATACTTGTGCATATACTCCTTAACACCAGTCATGCTTCTTGAGCATCCACTATCTAGATACCGGATAGGCTCCCTGGCGTGTCTCTGCACAAGTAGTAAAGTGGATTAGTTTCTCTTACTGACCCACTTACTAGTGGTCTTGGGTCTAATGGTCTGCTTGAATTTAGCAATCGACTCATGGTCAGTGGTTGAGTGCATTGTGCTACCACAGGTTTTGCATTTAGAGACTGAGGATGACTCAGTGATTCTTGGTTGCTTTGAACTTCTCCTTGCATTGATGACACTGTCATGCTGGGATGTCTCATGAGCTGGATTTCCGCAAATATCACAGCATGTGTTCATGAGATAATCATCAGGATGATGATCATTAAAGCCACAGTGTGGGCAAGGAGAAAAGGGTTTTGCTCTAAACTTTTGAGCAGATTTTGAGGTTGAAGCATACTGATGACCAACTTTGGTATAGTTTGCTTTACTTACATATTGTAAGTGATCAGAAGTTCTGTGATCCTCCTTTTTGCAGATCATACAAAAAAGGATTCTATAACAGTTGTCAGTTGTATGACTGGTATAGTGGCACAGATCACACTTCTGCTTGGTTTTGGTGGTGGCTTTTGACTTTGAGGAACTAGAGGAAGCTGACTTTGTTTCCTTAATTCATTCAGGGACTTTTCGATGGATTCCATCTTATCAGTTAGCTTCCTCACAAGTTCAGTCAGTTGCTGAATTTGGTCAGCTTCAGTGGGGACAAAGGATGTGGAAGTCTCAGTGGGTGTAGATTCTTGTTGAATTGGTTTTGTTGGTCTTTTCAGGATGGTTCTACCAAGTCCAGACCTTTCTTTAGGTGAGTGTGGATTGAATTGTAATGGAGTAAGCTCAAAGCTAGGAGCAGCACCCTGAAGAGGTTCCAGGGGTGGAAGCGGTGCTTGAGATTCTGCTTCAGACTCAAAGATGTTTTCAGTACTACTGGGCACATCAGGGAGTCCAAGCATGCTCTTTAGAGCTTGACTTTCAGGCTCTAGAATTCTTCCAGAATCGAAATTAGGAAGCTTACTATCAGGATTAACCCGTTCAATCCAGTCACCGGGCTTGGGAATAGTCAACATATTGGTAATCATGCCACCTGACACAAATGTTTTAGGAGACTGGTCTTTGTGGTGAGAGTCAGGGAGATGATCTTCACCTATGACTCTCTTTTTGCTGATGGGGGCTCCCACAGCATCAAAGACTCTTGGATTCTTAGCAGTCCAACTAGCAATGATATCTTTTTCTTTCTTAAGTTCATCTTGAAGAGCCTGATTTCTTTTAACTAATTCAGTGTTTTGAATTTGCAAAGTGATAGCCTCAAGCTTATTTTGTTTTAAAAGAAGCAGTTCATCCCTACACTTATTTAGTTCAAAACTTAGCTTGTTATCTTTTGAAAAAAGATTTAATCGTTGCTCTTTTACAAACTTAAGTTCAACATTGATATAGTTCATGTAGGACTGCCAATCAGAGTGTTAGGAATTAGAAATTCCAGGTATTAAAGAGTCGGTCACCTCAAGTATATGTAATCGTTAGAAAGCTCGTAGTCGTAGTTCTTTTAAGTTAAGTAGTATTTAGTTAAGTAACACCGTGGAGGACGGACGGGTCTTTACCCACTGTATGCCTGATCCACAGCCCGTTGTGTGGCGTTTTATTGTAAGACTATAAATACTCTCTACCTTCCAAGGTAGAGAGTTGGAGCTCATAATAAGAATTTTCTTTCTCTTACTAAAGTTCCCTAAACCTCTAACTTTCTCTCTCTAGAACTCACCTTTATACGCCCACTTTGTGTTATGGTTTGATGTGTATGTGAAATCCAATATCCTACAATTGGTATCAGAGCCATGGTTAGATCATCTCTTACATATCTTTGGATTTCTAGTGGTTTTTAGGTGGTTTTTGAGTTTGAAAAAGTTTAGTGGTTTTTGCATCATTTGGGTGATTTCTTGTGTTAAAGTTTGGATTTTGTTAGTACTTTTGTGTTTAGAATCATCACAAGTGTTTAGGTTTTGATTTGGTAAGCTTGAATCATCATGGTTGGATTGTTTTTGGATTGAAAAGTGATGTTTGTGAGTTTTTCTAGCTAGCGACTTGACCCACGGAGTGTTTTTCTTGTTAGCGACTTGCTTTACAATTTGGTAGCGAGTTGCAGTTTGAGTTGCTAGCGATTTAGGGTTAGCGACTTGTCTAGTGAGACAAGCCGACAAACAGTACACTTAGTGGATTCTCCACTACGGGTAGCGACTTGGTGGATGTTAGCGACTTGTACTATTGTTCGTTAGCGACTTGGTGTTAGCGATTTGGTGCATAGCTAGTTGCTATTTAGCGACTTGACATTTTAGCGACTTGGATCTTAGCGAATTACTGTCAAAATTTTGCTAGCGACTTGAATCTTAGCGAGTTGTTATATAGCGACTTGCCTGTGTGTTAGCGACTTGGGATTATAGCGACTTGGGATCATAGCGACTTAGTAGTTAGCGACTTGGTTCAAGATTTCCTAGCGACTTGGGTGATTTTTTATACGGTTTTCTCTTGATTTAGTAAAATCCCGTGAAAGAATCTATTTCCCGGTTTAATCATAGAGTTATAAAATCCCGTGTAATTTGTTAACATGACTACCAACGTTCCTACTATCATCTCCACTGTTGCCGAGGATGTTCAAGCTGCTGGCTCAGATACTCGTCCACCCATGCTTGACAGAACTGACTATGACTCTTGGGCTCAACGAATCAGATTGTACTGTCTTGGAAAATAAAATGGGGTTAACATTCTCAAATCCATTGATGAAGGACCTTACCGAGTTGAAACTACTAGAGATGTACTTGATACTGCTGAAGATGGAACTTTGATTTACGGAATGGACAGACCAAAGATGTATGATGAGCTCGATGATAAGGAGAAGAAGAGATTTGATGCAGATATCCGAGCGTCTAACATTATACTGCAAGGTCTTCCAAAAGACATCTACAAGCTTATCAATCACAACACCGAAGCAAAAGCTGTATGGGATAATGTCAAGATGCTTCTCTCTGGTTCTGAGTTAACTATTGAAGACCGAGAATCACAGTTGTATGATGAATTTGAGCACTTCAAGATGAAACCAGATGAGAGTGTCTATGAGTACTATGTGAGGTTTCACAAGCTTGTGAATGACATGAGAAATATTAAGATGACAATGCCGAACATTCAGCTGAATTCAAAGTTTGTGAACAATATGAATCCAGAATGGCACAAGTTCGTCACTTCTGTAAAGCTTACCAAAGGTTTGAAGAATACAAACTATGAGCAACTCTATGCCTTCCTTCTTCAAAATGAGAGACATGCCATGTTTGAAAAAAGGATTCTTGATCAGTTCAAAACCAACCAGGGAGAGACAAGCTCATCGAATGATTCAACGGCTTTCTACTCAAACATCGGAATCACAACCAAAGCCTCACAAGTCATACCTATGGGTAATGGTAATCATAAACTCATTCCTGATCCTATGTTCAAACAAGCTGATGCTGATGCACACGTGGGAAACTTCATTAATCAACTAGCTCTTCTGATTAGTCAAAACATGAATCTCTTCCACACACCAACAACAATCTCAGAACTGCTTCCAATCTATATAATCAAGCCACTGTCATAGATGGGAAGGTTATGGTGCAGCCAGTTCAAGAACGACAGTACGAACAAGCAAGAGGTGGAGCTGGTAGAGGTTATGCTGCAAATCAGAATAGAGGAAGGAATGGAAATCACGGTCAAGCAAAGCCAATCAAATGTTATAATTGTGGAGGTGAGGGACACATTGCAAGGAACTGCACATCAACAAAACGCCCTCAGAATGCCGAGTATTTCAGGGATAAGATGTTGCTTGTGCAAGCTCAGGATAATGGTGCAGCTTTGGATGAAGAGGAGTTGTTGTTCTTGGATGAGGGAAATGCTAAGACATATGATGCAGATGTGGATGAGCAACCAATTCAGGAGATAGGCCATAATCATCAGAATGCCTTTCAAGTAGCTGATTGTGATGCATACGACTCTGATGTTGATGAAGAACCCACTGCACAAACCATCTTCATGGCTAGCATTTCTCCAATGGTCTCTCCTAAAGTCTCTTCATCACCACAAGCTCGTCCATCCAAAGACAAACTCATCTCTGAGGTATTAAAATTATACGATGAAGTTGATGAGCAAAAGATACATAACGAAGTACAATCAACTGTGTTTATTGAATCAGATATTGAAAATATGGGTAATATCAATGTTGTCCCATATGATCAATATGTGATACAAAGTGAAAGTGAGATTGTACCAAGTGATGCATCTTCTGCAGTCAATAATGATTATGTTTTGATGAATTCACTGCATGTGCCCCTGATGATTCTGTAATTTCTGAACTAAATGCCTATAAAGAACGTGTTGCTATTTATGAACAACGTGCAAAATTTGAGTTGACCACCCATGAGCAGGAAATGGATGACCAAATGCGTAAAACTATTAGAAAAAGTAGGTTTAGAGAAGAAGTATTAAAACAAGAGTTAAACTCCTTACAAGAAAAGCTTTCTAAAACTGCTAAGCAAAAGCAAGAACTTCAAGAAAATGTTAAAATGCTTAAGCAAGAATTCAGTGCTAAGGAATCAAAACTTTTGAATGATTTTTCTAATCTAAAAACCTTGAAAATAAGTTGTACGTACAAGGAAATACCATTCAGACTGCTCACTTAATCACTAAGCATAGAGTCTTAAGCGATAAGCATAGCATTCCCCTTGTTGAGGAACCAAATCCAGAGGTCATTAAAAAGGCTAGAAATGCTCATAAGGTTCTTTATGATGGCAATGAAATTCTTAAACCTAGACAGAAACTTAGTTGCGTTGAGTGCACTAAGGAAGATAAGAAATCAGATGAAGTCACTAGGGAAAAGATGTACAAGAAATTAGATGATCCTAAATGTAAAGAGAAGAAAATAAAGATCACACCCCATGATTACAAGAAGGAAAATTGGATTTCCTTGAATATGTTTAAGCCTCAGACATTGTTAACACCCGAACAAGTGTTCTGGAAAAAGGATTTAGATAAGCAAAAAGCAGAGAATCTTGTTGTAACGAACCCTCCCCTTAGGAAAATGCCTAGAGCGACTGTGTATCCTCCGAATACACCAATGCATCTTGTTCCTAGAACAATTGCCACTAAAAGCAAGACCTTAATTAGTCAATATGTTATCTTTCAACTATTTGTTGATTTTGAGAAAACTTGTAAGAAAAGGATCACACCCACTGGTATTACTGAAGGAGAAAGGGGTTTTGAGCAAACTAAAGAATGTTATTTAACTGAAGTCATGCCTTTGTTTAAACAGCTAAAAGATCATTTTGAGAGTCTTAAAAAAGGAATGAATTCAGACATTAAAGAAATGGAAAAGGAATTTGATGCAATGATAGTTGAGGTTAGTGATTATGAGCGAGCATTAATATACAATGAGATTGAAAGGAAGAACTTGCATACACTGAATGAGAATATGATTTCTGAATGTATTGCTCAAGATGTGTTTTTCACTGCTACAAATTGTTCCATTAATGCTTCTCAATTTCATGAATTATCTGTTGCTCTGAAAGTCTCCCATGATCGTGTCATTGAGCTTGAAAAGACTAATTCTAAACTAATTGAAAAAATTGAACTGGATGATCACGACAATTTGGTTAAACATTTTTCTAAGCTAGAGGTTGAGCATTTTAATTTACAACTAAAATATCAACATCTTAAAGAAAATGTAAAAACTTCAAATATCAAGACATCCTCAGATGCTCCAGAGTTTGATGCAGTTTTTCAAATAAACAAACGAGATGAACAAATTCAGGCTCATTGTAACATGATCAGAAAGTTGAAAGCCCAAATTTCTCAATTGAAGGGTGAAAAGAACAATGTGACTGGCTCCCAAATGCCTCCTCCTTTAGATTCTCAGAATTCCCAAACGATTCATCTTCAAAACTTAGTAAACACATTACAACAAGAAAACGAAAGTTTTCTAGAAGAAAATGAAAAGGTTAAACGTCATTTCAATGAGTTATTTGAATCAATAAAGGTCACTCGTAACAAAAATAACGAACAAATAGCTTCATTGCAAAAGGAAATTGAGAATCTGAAGAGCCAGGTAAAAGGGAAAATGCCAATGACCAATGGGGGGAATGATGGACCAAAGGTACCTATGGATAACAAATATGCTTTGTCTGTGAAATATGTCCCTCCTCATCTCAGGAATAACAAACTTGCTATTCAAACATACTTCTCATCCCTTAAGGATTGCCTAGAATGTCTGCGTGAGATTGTTGAAGAGGATAAGTTAGAGAAACCACATGATAATGCAATTGGGCATGCATGCTTATATGCCAAACGATCTCAAGAAATTCTAGAATGCTTAATCACAATATGCCCTAAGTCCTTAGGTGAGAGAGTTAATCCTTTGATTCCGTGTTCGATGCCTAGTGCCAAGTATAATATCCATTCAATGCCCGATGTTTTGAATGTGAACCTTAGTGTGCCTTCAAGTAGTTCAGATTCCAGATCTGTTAAAGCTAAGAAAGCGAACTCTTGTGTGCCTTCTAGAATTACAAATCCCAGCACTTCTAGTGTTAAGAAAGTGAACCTTAGTGTGCCTGCATGTAGTTCAGATCCCAGCACATCTAAACAGGAGAAGCAAAGAGTAGAAAAACCAACTAATGTTCCCATTCCCTCTACAGGAGTAATCAGTGACATTAAAGCAAGCAAGTCAAAGTCTCAAGACAATACAAGGAATGACAGGACCTCACAAGCTAAGAATGTGCATTGGAAGAGAGTAGAAGACCAACCTAGGAACCTTAAGTTTGAGCCGAATAAAACGAATCGTGTTGATTCTAGTATTAGCCATAGGTGTACTGTAATTAATTCGAATTCTGATACTATTTGCAAACCTTGTAATGATGTCTGCTTGAATTCTGTTTCTAATCATGAATGTGGTGTGAATGTCTTGTCTAATGCTGTCAAATCCCCAATTAACTCTGTTAATGCAAAATATCATGCTAAGAAGGCAAAAAGGCAAAGGCGAAAGAAAGTTAGAAAACAGTGGAAGCCCATAGGAAGAACATTTAGTAAGATAGGTTATCAATGGATACCAGTTGGCCATAAGGTTAATCAGACAATGCCCACTAGAAAATGGATGCCTACTGGTATAACTATTCCCTTAAGAAGTGAACATACTTTAAATAGGGCAAATACGGACACTAGTACTGCATCTATTCATAATAACTCCATTGATTCAATTTGTAATATGAATGCTTCTATTTCTGATGTGGGAGTTCCAACCATTGTTACTAACCAAATGGAACCCATTCTTGCATGGGGATCCCAATTATCCAGTTATCCATTCTTGTCTGTGTTCAACTGCAGATCGTTCAAATCGTTCTGTGGTACCTGGACTCAGGCTGTTCCAAGCATATGACTGGCGACCGGTCGCGGCTCATGAACTTCGTGAGCAAATTCATCGGGACAGTTAGATTCGGGAATGATCATTTCGGTGCAATTATGGGTTATGGAGATTATGTTGTTGGTAAAAGTGTTATCTCTAGAGTATATTATGTAGAAGGTCTTGGTCATAACCTGTTCTCTGTTGGTCAATTCTGCGATTCTGATCTAGAAGTAGCCTTCAGAAAACATACTTGTTTCGTTAGAGAACTTGATGGTAAGGAACTTTTGAGAGGTTCACGTGGTTCAAATCTATACACCATCTCTATCGAAGATATGATGAAGTCTTCTCCAATTTTCTTATTGTCAAAGGCTTCAAAAACAAAGTCATGGTTATGGCATCGTCGTCTCAATCACTTGAACTTCGGCACCATCAATGATCTCTCCAGAAAGGACTTAGTTGTAGGTTTAGCTAGACTTAAGTATGAAAAGGATCATCTTTGTTCAGCATGCCAATTGGGAAAAAGCAAGAAGTATGCCCATAAACCCAAACCTACTAACTTTGTCACAGAAGCTCTTCATACAATTCACATGGACTTATGTGGACCCATGAGAGTGCAGAATATCTTTGGGAAGAAATATGTGTTAGTTGTGGTTGATGATTTCTCTAGATTCACCTAGGTAAAGTTCTTAAAGACAAAGGATGAAACTCCAGATATCATCATCAAACTCATAAAACAGCTGCAGGTTCGTCTTAACAAAACTGTCAGAATCATCCGAACAGACAATGGAACTGAGTTTGTTAACAAACAACTTAGTGAGTTTTATGAAAGTATTGGAATCAGTCATCAAAGAAGTGTTCCTCGAACTCCTCAACAGAACGGTGTAGTTGAAAGACGAAATCGAACTCTTGTGGAAGCCGCAAGGACAATGCTGATTTACTCAAAAGTTCCAATGTTTCTCTGGGGTGAAGCCATCGCCACTGCATGCTACACCCAGAATCGATCCCTGATTCACACTGCTCATGGAAAAACTCCATATGAACTTATCCACAACAGAAAACCTAATCTTTCATTCCTTCGTGTGTTCGGTGCATTGTGTTATCCAACAAATGAGGGCCAAGATTTAGGCAAACTTAGAGCTAAAGCAGACATTGGTGTATTTGTAGGTTAAGCATCAAACAGAAAAGGATACCGAATCTACAACAAGAGAACCCGAAATATCATGGAAACAATTCACGTCACGTTTGATGAGCTGACCGATCAAATGGCTCCTGGACAATCCAGTACAGGACCCGCTCTTCAAAACAGTCCCATTGGTTCATCCCTTGTACCTAATTCTTCTCCAGCAACTCCATATGTACTTCCATCTGAAGATGATTTAAAGAAATTGTTTGATCCTATGTTTGATGAACTTTATGAGCCAAGTACTAATGAGGTGTCGATTCCTACAACAGAGGCTGCTCATATTCCTGTTAATGAAGTCAATCCTTCAGTCTCAATATCATTAAGTCAAGAAGCGCCTGCTGCTGATCCTTCAGTCTCATCAACAAATCATCATTCTTCAAATGTACATCATGAAAATGTGTCTGGCATCAATGATGAAGTTAATCCCTTTGCTACTCCTGAAGATGCTCCATTTGAAAACATATTTGCTCCTGAATCTTCATCAGAACCATCTTCTTCAGGAGACATCGACTCTGCTACTTCAGTCCCTCAACAACTACCACATGAACACCTCAGAAAATGGACTCATGATCATCCATTAGACAACATCATTGGAAATCCCTCTCGTCCAGTATCCACACGGAAACAACTTGCAACCGATGCCTTATGGTGCTTCTTCAACTCCGTACTCTCTAAGATCGAACCAAAAGATGTTAAAACCGCCATGAATGAAGATAGCTGGTTCAATGCCATGCAAGAAGAAATTCATGAGTTTGATCGACTTGATGTATGGGAGTTAGTACCTGCTCCAGATTGTGCTATGATTATTGCTCTAAAATGGATCTTCAAAGTGAAACTTGATGAGCATGGTGATGTGTTGAAGAACAAGGCTCGATTAGTTGCTAAAGGATACCGTCAAGAGGAGGGTATTGACTTTGAAGAATCTTTTGCTCCTGTTGCTCGAATCGAGGCAATCAGAATCTTTTTGGCTAATGCTGCTAGTAAGAACATGGTAGTCTATCAGATGGATGTAAAGACGGCATTTCTGAACGGAGATCTTAAAGAAGTCGTCTACGTCAGCCAACCGGAAGGATTTGTGAATCAAGAGCATCCTACTCACGTTTATCGTTTGAAGAAGGCTCTTTACGGTTTAAAGCAAGCTCCAAGGGCATGGTATGATACACTATCAAAGTTTCTTCTATCTACTGGATTTAGCAAAGGAGCAGTTAATCCAACATTGTTCACCAGGAAGTCAGGCACACATTTAATTCACGTTCAAATTTATGTTGATGATATCATCTTTGCCTCGACTGACCCCAATGAGTGTGATCGTTTTTCAAATGAAATGAGTTCAAAATTTCAAATGTCAATGATGGGACAAATGTCATTTTTCTTGGGATTACAAATTTCACAAAGTCCCGGAGGCATTTTCATAAATCAATCTAAATATGCAACTGAGATCTTAAAGAAATTTGGATTTGATTCAAGTGACCCTGTTGACACTCCCATGATTGATCGAACCAAACTAGATGAGGACCACTCAGGGATCATGGTAGACCAAACGAAATATCGTAGTATGATTGGATCCCTGATGTACCACACAGCTAGTAGACCAGACATCTTGTTCGTTGTTTGCATGTGTGCTAGATACCAGGCTAAGCCTACTAAAAAGCACCTTGAAGCGGTTAAACGGGTCTTTCGGTATCTCCAAGGAACCATCAATATGGGACTTTGGTACCCGAAGGACACCGGTATGTCACTAACAGCCTATGCAGATGCTGATCATGCAGGATGTCAAGATACTCGTCGAAGTACGTCTGGAGGTGCTCAGTTTTTGGGTGATAAGCTTGTGAGCTGGTCTTCAAAGAAGCAAATGAGTACTTCTATTTCCTCTACAGAGGCTAAATACATAGCCATGTCATCTTGTTGTGCTCAAATCCTATGGATGAGATCCCAATTATCTGACTATGGCTTTGAATTTAACAAAATCCCTCTGTAGTGTGACAATAAAAGTGCTATTGCTCTCTCATGCAACAACCTACAACACTCAAGAGCAAAGCACATCGACATTCGACATCATTTCATCAGGGAGCAAGTTGAAAACGGTGTGGTGGAACTTTACTTTGTGAGGACTGATTACCAGTTAGCAGACATCTTCACCAAAGCTCTTCCAAGAGAACGTTTTGAGTTTATTCTTCCACGACTTGGCTTGAAAAGCCTTCAACCAGAAACACTCAAACGTCTTCAGGAGGAAGACGAGGAGTAAAAGGTTTCCTTCATCTATCTCTTGTATATATCTATTCGAAAAACAAAATACAAAATTATAAAACCTTCAAAAATCAAATACAAAAATATAAAACTTTCAAAATCAATAAAAATTTGAAAAATTTGAAAAATCTTCAAAAAATATTGTCATTTTTGTCATGTCTTTCTCGATTCGATAATATCTACGGTCTTTGTGTTGTCATTCACAGAATGACACGGGACTTTAGATATTGTTCGAATTTTTATTTAAAAAAAAAATCAAAAAATCAAAAAATATTTTTGGGAGAAAGAGAATAGATGGTTTATTGTTAGTTCAGGCAGTAACCCGCTTTTCAAAGAAAGAACAGAGCCATTCTTTTTCATGTTTTCAAAATTCCATGCTCTGATTCTATTAACATTCATCTGCTGAAAACTAACTGCTCTGAAAAATAACTCGGACTCTATTTTTGATAATCATCTGGACTTATTTTTTCAAAATATCTATCTCTCAATCAACAACCTATGTCATTGATTGAGGGGGAGAATGATTTCAATTAAATTAAAAAGTTATTTGTCATTCAATTGTTTTCAAAAGATATTCATGCATGCTTAATCAATGGAGTTTAAAGTCTTAAAATCCGATCCTTATCAGTTAAAACGCTTTCATAATCTAGTCACAATTCTCCTTAAAAGCTTTCAAAATAAATTTAAATCTACAAGAGATCACAAATCTCAAAGGATTTGATAATTGTGATCGGGGGAGAATTTGTGATTTAAATTGGATTTAAACTGATAATTCGGTAAATGGTTTTATAAGGATGTATAAGCTCTCCTTCCCACATGTGACAAACGATTTCAAGAAATCCTAGCACATGTTGAGGGGGAGCATCTATCTTAAACCTATGATTTGAAACGTGATCACTTATCTCAATGTGCAGGTTCCCTCTAGTATGTGCAAAACTCTTTTCAAATCTCGAGGCACATATTGAAGGGGAGCAAACTTATGAAAACCTCATCCTTCCCAAAAATGCTTTATCCACTTGTCTTGATTAGGGAAGTGATGTTGATATCTTTTAGAAAATGGATTTCAAAGAAGATAACTCTTTCTCTTGCCTCCGTGTGCAAAACTATTTCAATCACTTGATGCACATGTTGAGGGGGAGCTCTTGTTCTAAAAATATCAAAAACAATTCAGGTACAAAATGCTTTGATAATACATCTTAAGTATCTGGATTGATTTTCAAATGGTTTTCAATTGGTTCCAATGGCAGATGAACAATACCAAATAGACCGACCAACTTTACTTTATGTACGGTGATATAAGGATGATAAGGTTAGGTATGTGTTCCCATGATCCGCCAGAACCGGAGGGATCTACCCAGGGACTATCCACTAGTTAGTGTAGAGTTCTTAGGTATGATGATAAAAGGAGAAAAATGAGATATGGGAAGAGTGCGGACTGAGACTGAGCTAGTACTGGAATAAACCCAACAAGGTTCTAGCTATGAAGTCTCGGTAAGCACTGAAGGGGTTGAAGAATTAAAAAGAATTGAATGAGAAAAGGGTGAAAACAAATAGCCCTCCATATATTCAACCTTAGGGCAGAAACCGGGTTCAATTCATATGCTACTGATGGTAACATCGGTATTGAAGACAAGACGTCATGGACCCAGTGACGCACTGCACTTCAACTTTCCAAACTACTCAAGTTCCTCTTAAAAGGACTTGTTTCATTCTCACGGGGAACCGACATTATCTATCGACTTTCTCTTAGAGATTGTTGATATTGAAGGAGGAGACCCTCTCCCTAGTCTCCGATATAGGATCCAAATATGCACAAAATTGAGTCTAGAGCCACGAGATCATCAATAAATCTCATTAGGACACTTTCATTGAAGACTCTCTATTTCACACAATGTGGAAAGAGAGATTTTTATCTTGAGTCCTACGCATTATCCTTGTGGTATTGCCAGAACATCTGAGTGATATGCAAACATACTCACAATGAAGATGGAAAGCCTTCTGGAGCCAACATCAAACAAGCTCCTGGTGGGTGGCATGTGAGATCTATCAAATAGATCAACCATGTGACAACTGAACAGAAACAATGGGGCGATTCAATATTTTGAATCAATCCTGGTTCAGGTTATGGATTGACGGATACCTTTGAAAAACCGGTCTTTGTGCTTAAAAACTCTTTTCTTTAGCAAATCGACCGTGTACGGATTTTTCAAATCAAAAGGTGTTTTATGATTGATAATTGATGTTCATTAAAACCTTCGTTGTATTGCAAAAACAATTTCTATTGAGCAATACACGATTGTTTTTCAAATATCTTTTCATCAATCGGTGAATTTCTATTCGCTGGTTCACTCACTCCGTGTTGTCTTCTTTGAGACGTTCCGGTTTGAGAACAGCTAGAACAACTGCGAAACCCTGTCAAGGAAATTCTTCGGAATTATACCTGATCACAGGCAGTACTTGTACTGATCAACGGGGAACCGTGGGCCGTGTACCTCAATTCAATGAAAGTGATCAAAGACACTTTCGTGCGATTTATTGCTAACTGTTGTATGCAGGTTCGTCCTACGTTTGCAGCTGATCAGAATGAAGCGGTCAATCCATAGCCGTATGCTCACTTAACACATTCATCTCAAAAGAAATCATGATTAGTGCATCAATGACTCTGATATTTTCACTCCATGCTTCTGCTACGCTGCTGCCAATATCATGAATCAACGAAAGCTTCCGCTACTCTGATGAGAAGATATCATGATCCAGAATGTGAGCATGTCGGTCCGAATGTCACAACATTACATAATACCAACACCACAATGGATGTCTCAGAGATTTTTGTTAGCTGATGATCTCAAAAGCTGGCTTAAAATTATTATCATGTGGATCAGTAAATGACCTCCACTTGGATTATCCAAACATGCAATGAGTGGAATCAATGACTACGAGCTTCGAAGCAAAGTACTACATCAAGAATGCAAGAACAATTTTTAATGTAATATCTGTTTGTATTCAATGTAATTTTTAGTACATGATTGAGGTGACCTCCCTTAGGGGGAGATTGTTAGGAATTAGAAATTCCAGGTATTAAAGAGTCGGTCACCTCAAGTATATGTAATCGTTAGAAAGCTCGTAGTCGTAGTTCTTTTAAGTTAAGTAGTATTTAGTTAAGTAACAACGTGGAGGACGGACGGGTCTTTACCCACTGTATGCCTGATCCACAGCCCGTTGTGTGGCGTTTTATTGTAAGACTATAAATACTCTCTACCTTCCAAGGTAGAGAGTTGGAGCTCATAATAAGAATTTTCTTTCTCTCACTAAAGTTCCCTAAACCTCTAACTTTCTCTCTCTAGAACTCACCTTTATACGCCCACTTTGTGTTATGGTTTAATGTGTATGTGAAATCCAATATCCTACACAGAGTCATCATCCATAGAACGTAAAATATTTACCTTCTTCATTGTGATGTTGACCCATTCTCCATTCCTGGCATGATTTTTTCCAATAGCTAGCTTGTCGTCTTCTGAGAGGGCCATTAGTGCACTGACATGCACCATTTCATCATCAGATGAGACTGGCTCTTCATCCCAGTCGAAGGTTTCAGCAACAAGGCCTTTGTTTTTACCCTGCACAGATTGAACACTTTTTGTTGTTTCAGAGGGACTGGCCTCAAGCAATGCAAGCTTAGCTTTGACTTTCCTATATTTAGCTTCAAAATCAACAGTTTTGTTTTGATCAGATTTGTTTTGAAAATTTTGATGAGACTGATAGATTTTTGGTTGAAATTTGCTAAAGCCTGAGGACTGATTTGACCCTGATGGTTTATAAGAGGGTTCAGAAATTGTTTTTGAAAAACAGTCTTTTGCAAAATGGCCTCTTTTGTGACACTTAAAGCACTCAGTGTCCTCATTTGCTTTAGCATTTGAAAAACTTTTGTTTCTTTTTATAAACCTCCGAGAGTTAGCAAGGAGTGCTCTTTCCTGAAATTCAACGTTCAGGTCATTTAGGTACTCCTCACTTGATCTCTCATCAGGCTCATCATCTGAATTTTATTGGAAATCTTGAACCACATTGTTAGAAAAGAAAGCAGTTGATATAGGTGTTGAAGTGTTGGTCAGGGACTTCTTGACTTCCTGAGACTTCTTTAAGTCAGGGTATTGTCTGTTAATGAGGTTTTCCTCATCGACAAATTTCCCATAAATTTCAGGAAGCTCAAGATTCTGGATATGATTAGCATTCCTAAGTCCCTGAGAGAAATTCAGCCACTTATCAGGGAGACTATTGACAAAACCAACATTGATTTCATGTTTGGACAACTTAACACCATCATTAGTCAGTTCATTTAAAAGAGTTTTGTACCGGGTGTAAGTTTGAGACAGAGTTTCTGAGTCCTTAGCCCTGATGGTGTTATACTCAAGTTTCAGGTCCATTATCCTGTTTTCCTTGGTATCAGATGGGCCTTCATGGCTATGAACAAGGTCATCCCAGGTTTGTTTGGTTGTACTACATCTTATGACCGACTCCATAATATCATCAGGAAGACATGATATGATGATACTTTTGAGTCTTTGGTCCTGGTTGACCACTCTCCTCTCATCCTGAGTCTAGGGATGGCAACGGGTCGGGTTCGGGGCGGGTTTTAGTGAACCCGTACCCGTACCCGTTTATAATATCCAAACCCGAACCCGCCCCATTACCCAATGGGTACCCGATTATTATTATCCATCGGGTTATCGGTTTTCCCGCGGGTATCGGTTATCCCCAATAAAAATCATCGTTGTACAACTCAACCTAAAAAAAAACAAAACACCATAATATATTCAAAGTTTTTAGAAGTTAAAGAAAACGACTTCAATATTCGTAATGTTTGAAGATTAAAGAGTTAATGTGTCATGTGTGTAAGAATTAAAGCGTCAAGCGTAAGTGTTAATTTAATAGTTTGTAATTACCAAGATATATGCTATTAGGGAGTAGAGTAGGGAAAAAATGTACAAGGTTAAGAGCTCAAAACTTATTAGGACCTTATATAAATTAGCAAAAAAAACGGGTACAAATTCGGGTATACGGGTACGGGTACGGATACGGATACGGGTACGGGTAAACGGGCGGGTATTACTAGAACCCGTACCCGAAAAGAAAAAAATATATCTACCCGAACCCGCGAACCCGCCCCCGAACCCGACCCAACCGGTTCGGGTTTTGGTTTTCCCCATCGGTTTCGGATGCTTTTGCCATCCCTACCTGAGTCCACTGAGCTTCAGGTTTAGGCAAACCTTCAGCAGTCTTTGGGATAAATGGACCTTATACACTTGATATAATAAGGTTTCATCCCAATCAAATAGCAAAGCATACGCTTTTTCCATTTGTTGAATTTACCAACTTCAAGTCTAGGGGCAACAGCTGAATAAGCTCCACCATTTTTATCGACTAGTTGGGGTACATCAATTTCAGCCATTTTAGGATCCTGATTTAAAAACGTTTAGAGCGGCTTAAAAACAGTTTTATAATCAGCCTTGCTCTGATACCACTTGTTGTTCCCTATTCACTATAGTATAAAACACAGTTTAAGTATTGTAAACAAGCTAATAGTGAATCAATGACTGAAACGATATAAGTAAAACACTAAGAGTAATTTTCAACATCATATTCTTATTAGAAATGAATCGAAAGAATACGTTACCCTAGTACTTGTGGAACAGTACTAGGGATTGAAATGACAAAGTGTTGGTAACTCCTCTCGAAGCTCAGGCTAAGTCTGAGCACAACTACAAGTACCCACTGAGCTATCTCAGGGATTAAGTTGTATTTGGAGGAGTGAAAGATGGTTTGCGTGTATGTGTGTTTTTACAATTCACAAGCTTGATCTATCACTCCATCTCTTATGCTATTTATACAAGTATGAGTTTTAACTCTATCCTAAGTGACAAACTGACAATTTGCAGAAGACAAAATGGTGATGTATTTTGTCTCTGTTTACAAAGACTATATTAGGTAAAGGGACCAAGTCACTTTCTTCATGTCAGTACTGATGCTGATTCTAAAAGGGAAACTTTCAGGATAAGTACTCCGTCTTATTCGTTTCCAATGTAACCGTTTTATCCCGCCCATTCTTCAGTCTTCATAGTCTTCATTCTTCAGTTTGTCTTCAGTGTGAGTAGTTGGTGAGGAGTTTAGGGATTCAGTGAGTTATTGTCATCACTCACTGAATCCACCATCTCCTTCTTGACTCAGTCTTCACCCTTTAAGTTCCGCCTTACTGAGTGGAGAGACTTCTTCTTCGTCTCTTACTGAGTATCCTGAAGATGGCTCACTGAGAGACTATGCACTCAGTGACCTGTTAGTGTTTAACGGTCTAAACACTTGGGGTATTTTCTATTCAAATCCTAGATCAAGGGGTTTGGGTATTTACCGAACCCAACAATTTTGCTTCAACCTTTGTTGGGATCTTGAGCCTTGGGTTGGTATGATTGATTCCAACTTTGCTTTGGATATTATTCTCCATCTTTAAAAATCTTTTCTTGGTTCTTAATCCCGACTCTTTCAATCATTGAATATCTTCATAATCATTGCACTTTCTTAAAAATTATCTCAACACAAATCATTATCTTTTAGATGAAAAACTCCATTCTCGTATCTTCTCTCGAATTATCATCCTTTCTTCGTCTTTCTTGTTGTTTCCTTCAACTTAGTTGTACATGGACCTAAATACATCTTTTGTACCTTTTAAGCGCAAAACGTTCATAACACAACCAAATGATATGCATAAATATACAAATAACGTGACTAAAATATATACAAAATGAGCGTTATGATGGGGTCCGTGAACTTGACCGAGTCGATGACTAGGATCTCCTTTAGTATTCGTGTAAGGGGAGTAAACCGGTCACCCCGCTTCCTGTCCGGCCTTGACCATCCTTTAAACTCTGATTTCCGCTCAAAGATTTAGATTCGTGCGCTTTTGGACCCACATGCATGGTTCCTCCATTGGGAGTGTTTTTTCCTCGCTTGGTTAGCTGCGGCAATTTCTCCGCAGAGGAAAGCTGTGGTTACCTTCCATATTTCGTCGACCGTCTTGGGTATGTTATCATCAAGTCTCTTTATCAGCTCGGGATTAGTAATCCTGTGCATGAAACCCGACACCCGCATGCATTCTGGAGCACCCTTTGCATGCATGCATTCAGCCTTAAATCGGTCAATGAAAGCTTCCGCGGACTCCCCCTCTCTTTGTTTAATGTGATGGAGTTCCACAGGGTCCTTTGTGTATTTTTTCTGTTGGAGGAAATAAGACAAGAAATTATTCCGCAGATCCTCGAAGCTATCGATGCTTTCCAGGGGGAATTTCATCAAACCAGACGCGAGTGTGGCCCATTAAGGTTGAGTTCAACATGTGGCACCAAGTGGGCATAGCCCATCGTTCAACCTTAGTTGCGGTCTGAAAAATTTTAAGGTGATATTCAGGGTCCCCAGTCCCATCGTATGTCTTAACATTGGACGGCATCCTCGTCCTTTTTTGGAATTCGAAGCTCCTTATGCGCTGAGTAAATGAGTATGTGTCTTCAATATCATAAGGATGATAGAGGTCGTTAGGCACATCATTTGGCATGTGCTTCTTGGGGATGGATTTCCAATGCCCGTCGGCGTTGTCCTCACTTTCTAGAGGTGACAGTTCCCTTGGCCTGCCTGTCAGATCGATTGCTTCTATCCTCGGTACCTCTTTCATCAGAGTACGAGGCATAGGTCCTCTTTCATCTTGTCGACCGGCTTCTACCCGACGCAGTCTGCGAGCAGATTCTTTCGGCTGGAGCCGGGAAAACACGCCCGGCTTCTTATGTCCCAAACATGAGGAGATATGCCTCCGCCCTTCTCTCAGTCGAGGGAAGACACATGCTTGGGGATGCTTCACCTTCGCAGGGCTTCTCTTTCAAGAGGGTTCTGTCTCTCTGCTGCTAAGTCTGGAGAAAACACTTGGAGACTTGGAATACTCGGTAGGTCCGAATCTGGTGCTAGGGCTAGTTTTTTGCCTCTTTTTCGAGCTTCTTCCTCTCCTAGACCCCATCTCGAAGCTCCGTGAGTATTCTCGAGACCCTGAGTCTCTCGCTTCATCTTCAAAGTTAAGGCGAGTTTTAACATGCCTCAACTTTTCTTGATGAACTTTTTCTGCCATCAGCTGGTGGTAGTATTTGTCGCAGAATTCTCTTATCACTGCTTCCGCCAAGGACCAGAAGGGTGATCCTCTGGCTCTTTTCCCCCATCTTTTCCCGCAGTGTTTCGAACTGTAGAAGGTTATGGGGATGGAGAGGGATTATTCTCCTGATTACTCATGTGGTAAAACTTAACTATGGAAACGCAGTTATGTTAACGGTCCCACGGATGACGCCAACTTGTTAGTACAAATCTAGGGCTCTTCTACGCAAAGATTAGTTTAGGATAACTTTGGTTGAACAAATCTTGGACTACGTGAAGATAACTTGGGCTAAAGTTGCTAAGAAAGAAATCGTCGTTAATCTCACTGCGAAAGGGGGATTCCGCAGTCAACCTTGGGCGTGAGAGTAAGTGTGGGTTGTAGAGAGAGAAAGTATTTCTAGAGAGAATAAAGATAATATCGTTAAGAGTAGCGAAGACCTCCCTATTTATAGGGTGGACCTTCTTGTCGGGTTCTTGTGGTCACGGATCATGAGAGTGACAGTTATAAGCGGGAAAACTCGAAGTCAGACCCTAAGGTGGTCTTATTGCCGTGATGGCGATGTTTTTGGGCAGCAACTGCGGTGTTTCCCCTTCTGGGTCTGCGCGATTCAGTCTCAAAACCCTGGGAAAGATTCCTTGCCCCTTTTAGCTTATCCGTAGTTCCGATCCTTGGACCTACTCCGGAATTGTCTTCCGCGAATATGAGGCATGCCGCGGCCCGTCTATCCTGAGCTGATGGTATAGTCCGGGCCGGTCATGGATCAGAGTCCTTTGATGCCGAATTGGCCCGACCCGGTGTTTTGGGTCTCGGGAGTACTATACGTTATCACCGCGCAAAAAGCTTTCATCTAATAAACGACAATGGCGATGAGTTATGTTTGATTAACATATTGTGGCCTTTGGATCATGAAGGTTCTTACTATATGGCGGCAGTAGTGGAAGTGGAAGAGATGATTGTGGCGGAAACATCATAAATCAAATATATTGAATTTGATTGTTTTGCTATTTTTTTTATTTTTGATATACAAATAAATTTACATATATATTAAAATATTATCTTAATATAAAAAAACACTTTTTATGTTTGATTTTTTTTTTTAATTAATTTTTGAAAATAAATAATGAAATTCGGGTTATTCGGGTCAACCCAAGAACAGAACCGAATTCAAATTCAGTTTTCGATTCGGTTCGGTTGAATTCTAGTTCGGTTCGGTTTTCGAGCTGACCCAAAAAAAAAATTAACCGCACTAACCGAACAACCCGATGACTGAACCGATCAACACCCCTAAACAAATCTTATATTTAGTTTTTGTAAGTTACTAAACTAAATAAGCTAGGCCAGAACAATCACTTGACACATTCCAGTATTCCACCATGAGCTTTAGCCTAGTATTAAGCCCACTAACACATTTTCTAGACTCTAAAGACATATTTGATTCTTGACCAGAGCATGCTTGCATTTTTTTATTTTTTTATTTTATTGTTTCCTTTTTTTTTCAGCTTGCATCTTCATTAGACTAATAAAATGCACTTATTCACTGAAGAATGAAAGTTGGTATGGAGCATGACCTTGTGTGTTGGCTTGGTAACTTGATTTTTAACTTTATAGATGTTAGGACTATGCAAGTGTTGACTACCTCTAAGAGATACCAACTTTAGCTGTAACCTGTAAGCACATACAAATTTTTATCTTAGGTAACCATGGTTTCCGACCTTTTGGCCGAAAAATCTATGGGTTTTGAACCCACAGCCACAATATAAATGTGACACGTAAAATGATACAAACAAGTTACAAACTACCGAGATGAAATCGTTTAACTTTAATCCAGATAAATTAGAGTTTTCATGATGAAATTTAAATCAGAACGATCCTATGAAGGATTCTCGAACCCAAAAGAAGACGCCTATATGCCTGCATGAAAAACTACTCATCCAAAAAAAAAGGTCGGAAATCACGGTTACCAAAAAAAAAAAAAAAAAAAAAACTACTCAATCCATCATATATTCATATTATTACTACGGTCATTTACTTACCTTTGCCCTTTTTACCCTTCTTACCCTTATTGTTTCCTTTTACTTTCTTGCTTTTCACTACTTGACTGTTATTTTCTAACACCACTTTCACCAATGAATCGTCATCACCTGTGTCCTCATTGTGGTTCTCACTTGTTTCTTCAACCTCAGCTGTGTTCCTGTTCCCTGATACTAGCATTTTCCCATCCTCCGATTCCTGACTCATAGCAGAACGGTTCATGATATCATTTATCTTTGGTGTATTACTTTGCAGCCACTTCAAGACTTCTTGCAAAGTCTTCTCGGAAACTGAATGGTCCTCCACTTTTTTAGCCCTGGAAAAGACCCAAACACCCAAAGATATCTTTAAAAAAATAAGAAATGTATCAAACACTTGTAATTTAAAGGATTGCAAATCTAACCTTTTATTAAGTACTTCTGAAAGTGCCTTGAGTTCACTTAACGCACTGAATACAAATGCCATATCTTCTTTAGGCCACTGGTTTCCATTCGTTAAAGCTGTAGCTAATGTGTTTATATTTTTATTGCTGTAGCTAATGTGTTTATATTTTTATTAAATTCCTTCTGAAAACAGGACATATAATTAGAAGACATCACAGTTGAGACGAATTATAGTAAAACTAAAAATACCATGATGCACTTACCTGTATCATACATTTAATACATACTAAGCTCGACCACTTTTCCTTCTTCCCATTTAAAATTTCAAATATCTCATCTACAACTTTCCTATTCGTTTGCTGTTCTCCTTTGCATCCATCTACTAGATTCACATCCAAATTTGCAACTGGTAACGTATCAGAACATGTTGCCTTTGGAGACATCTCACAACCATCATTGTTAGAAGGATTTTGCACACAAAGTGTAGTTTTTGTTGAGAACAGTTCACTCGTAATCTCCTCTTTAGATTTTGTAAGGTCAACAAATATAGCACAACGAGCATTGATTTTAGGACTCACATCTCCCGAACACACAATTAGGAGAGGATCCTCTATGCTTAAAAACGCTTCAGAAACCACTTCTGGATTTAAGTTCAATAAACTACCCTTCCTTCTTGACAAAAGATTTGCCACAAACTTAGTTGGAAGCAATTGAGCAATACGTTTACCACCCGACAACAATTCAAGTAGTTCCTGAGAGCAATCTGATGCTTGCAGACACAATAAAGACAGTATCATAACTCCCTTTAATGCTAATATTGGATGGTAATAAGAGGCATCAATTTTCGATCTTGAAATCCATGATACAGTATCGTCTTTATGGAAGAGAATTATTTTAACCATTTCAACAATACTGCGTAGGGTTTTACGATCTGGAATTTTCTGTCTGGAAACAGATAATGATGTATTCAGAGTACCAGTAGAGTCAAAAGATGTAAGCCATCCAACAAGAGAAGATCTTGTAGTGAAAATGATCTCTGAAGAGAGAGATGTAAAGAAAAGAAGATGGTCCAAGAGATAAATGAAACAGTGAGGAGATACTAGGCCAGGAAACTTACACTTAGGTTTAAACGTATCTTCCAGAGCATTTTTAAGTTCCCTAGAAACATAAGTATCTTTTTTGCCGTCATTCCAAAATTTCTCAAGAAACAACTTCCATGAGGGAGCATTCTGAATTTTCCTCATAACCATCTCAAATAGTACTAAAGGCTGTGTGCAACTGAAACATATCATCATCACCCTCCCGATCGTCGAATAGGTGAGGTCACCTTTGATGTTGATATATTGAAGAATGATATCATTAAGCAAGTTGACTGAAAGATCAGTCTTTCTTACAGATATTAAGTCCTCGGATACTGAATTCCGCCAGTCTAACGGAAACACTAGATCAAAATAACTTGTACAGATTTTTAGAAAACTTTGCAGCTTCTTTTTGGAAGGAGAATTGAGGTTAACATGCTGGCAGTCTAAAAGAAACTTTGTAACCTCAAATATGTGAAGAAGAGATGTGCTTTGGTGAAAGGCCGACCCATTTGACTTAGACATATGAAGAAGACGTTCAAGAGTTTCAAGTACCTTGATACCCACAGAAAGTAGTTCTGACTGCCAATAAGACCGAATAGCAAACACCAAATCCCCGATATCAATAGTTAGAAGCGTCCCATCCCTTTGAACACCCTTTTGACAGTAGTTTTTTATCCAATCTGCATCCTTGTTGACTAACAAGTAAACTGTGTTTCCTTTTACACACTGTTTCCTCACCCCAAAATAGATTAAACTGAAATCAACATGACCCTCATGTTTATTTGGTTCTTCATTGTGGAAAATTCCAAGACTCTCAAAGATATTTACAACATTATCCTTCCATAAATTCCAATAAAAAACCAGAGTTCTAATAGAAACCTGGTTCTGAAACATCTTGTCTTCACAATGCTTATTCATATCAATAGGTAACTCATCCTCCCACTCATACTTTGAGGAGCTTAGATGAAAATGAACATCCAAGATTTTCCTAATTGACAAAAATTTTCCCCTTAAACTCTTGTTTTCTTGGGAAACATCCAAATCATTCTTCAGTTCAGTCAAACTGCTTCGCTGATTGGAGAGAACATTAAGTTCATTACAAACAAAACTATAGAAAATGTCTGAATCCATTTTCGCAAGCGACTTCACTCTATTACAAAGCTCTTCCTTCTCAACAAACCGCTTCAATGGCCAACCTCGGTTTCCATTCCCCCATAACGAGCTAAAAAACACATACCAAAGTAACAAAACCGTTGCATCCTTAAAATGTCCAGCCTTCTCCAAAAGATCAGCCTCCTTTAGAATATCACCGCATGACCTAGCAAGCTGAGCAGCTTCAAGAAAATGTCCCAAATCTTCTTCCAAGGATAAAAGATCATCAAGGCAGCCTAACGACCTTAAAAATACACGTTTAGATTCCATAGAGCAAAATGCTGTGACAAATTTCATCATGGTTTTAGGATCCTTATGCTCATGGTAATAAAGGGCACAATTTTCTAAGAATTCTTCAATTTGTCGCGTTTCTCTACGTCGAACATTAATATGTTCTTTCCAGTTTTTTATATACTCCAACCCTTCATTAAAAAGTTTCCCTTTTTTGCAAACAGATAGACAGTTGGCAAACTGATCTCCCTTGGCGTAAGCTTCGGCGGCTTCTTTATAACATCTTGATAGAGTGAAACATTCAGCAGCTGCGTCGATCTTTCCACATTTGTACAAATACAAGTTTCCTACACAAACACAAGAGTTCAATTTAGTAATGACAATGTTTCAAAATATCAGATTTGTTAATGTGGGGGTATCAACTACTTTTCGCTCATCAAAAGGTAACATAAGTATAATTTTACCAATATATGAGGGAATTTCATTTAAGGATTCTATCAAAATAAATAAATATCCTTTTAGGCGCGAGAAAGTATTGGATAACCCCATGTCCCAAACTTCCAACTGCTGTTTTTTAGTTACATTTCTTGGAAACCTTCCCATAAAACTTTATATACATCTTTATATTTGACCCACTTGACACGGTTAAGGTAAAGTACAGCGCAATTGCGCAAATGCTGTGTCAAACTTGTGACTTTTCAATCCAAATGCTGTGTCAACAAGTGCAAGCAGTAAATTAGCAAACGGGGATTTATGTGTTAAAAAGAAGTTACCCGCTTTTTCATAATCCCCTAAATCACAATAACATGATGCGGCATACTCGAGCTTCCCAATAGACTCAAACATCTCGCCTGCTTCTCTAGCATAACTCACAAAAGCTTCATGATTTGTTCCCCTCATTTGATTAGCAGATGCTCTGAGACTAGAAGCTTTGGCCAGTTTTTCCCACATAGTGTCGCCAGCTTTCTCAAAACACAGCGTTGACATCACAAAATTGTTCTCATAAAAAAACTGAGAAGCATATGATGGTTAGTCAAATAAGGTAATAAGAATACAAATCATAAGAAAAATATAGTAGTAGAAGATCAAAAACTAACCTTTTTACCACGGTCTAACCACTCCTGAGGGGTGCTAGCAACTCGCATAGACTGAGCCACTGAATCATCCAGTTCTCTAACCTGAACTAGCCCCTTCATTTTCCAGTAGTTAAACATTGGTTTAGAGAGCTCCTCTTTGTTCTCACATATCCATAGCCTTTGCCTAGTTCGAGTTATGGCCACATACAATTGTTTCAATTCAGAACATAAAACACTATGTCTTGCCTCATCGAATGCTGGGAATGACTGGGGAAGTTTTTCATTGAGCAGGTTATGCTTTTTCATGTATCCGTAAATAACTCTCCACTGGTCTTTCAACGGGGATGTCCCAAAAAAGTTGTACAGCAACACATCCTAAAAGATCATTGGAAATCCAACATTTAGAAACAGAAGCAATATAATATCACTAGAAATGATAACAATTTGAAACAGAAAGGAAAAGAATCTTACATGGAACTCAAGACCCTTACATTCCAATATAGTGAGAACAAGTGCATTTTTTCCAACATATTCACAGATTTCAGTTTTGGCACCATCATCGCGTACTAATATCACCTGGTCAGCACCAAATCCAGCAATTTTCCCACTAGTTCCTGTATCACCAAAGATTGTAACTATTGCATTTTCATCACTACCAGACTCGAGCAAAACAGGGGCTTCACCAGATATAAGACTAATTTCAGGCTCTAACTTGTCAATTGAGTGAATAAAGTAGTGATATATGATGTCAATGACACTCTGAGCTAAATCAAGCACAGCAGCATGGGTTCTGAAATTCTGTTTTAATTGAGAAATCTCAGATACAAGACCTTTATCTTTTTTTCCAGATGTTCTAGTACTTAAGAACTCCTTATAGAACAAAGATCGTATATCTTGAAACCTAAAATCAATCCCTCTTGCTATTGTCTGTGCTGTATCACCCGCAAAAATAAAACCTTCATCCACATTTTGGCAAATATATTTAAAAAGAGAAATCTGCCTCATACTAAGATCTTGGACCTCATCAATATAAACCAGATCCATCTTGTCACCTTCATAATTCCCATTTTTTAGCCGAAGATGAATGTCATTTACTAAATCACCCAAATCGAATTCTCCCCTTTCGGTTTTCACCTTCTCGTAGGTTTCATAGATGGTGTACACAATCTCTCTTTTATCTCTAGTTAAAGTGGATGAACGACTTTCAGCCAATAAACAGTAACCGTCATAACCTAGTTTTCCATCACTGCATTCCCCTGCTTGAAGCCCTCCTTTTATATGAGATATAATTTCAGTAAATACCCTTGAGGGATCAAGCTTTTTGGTTAGACATGAATTAAAGCGGGGCCAGTAAAGTGAGCAAAACCTCTCAAACGTAACCTCCCTTAATCTTATGAAAGTTTGTAATGCAACAGACCTTGAACTGATACGGTTACCATGATATCCTTCTCTTGCCTCAAGAAATCTTTCAAAGAACGAATTGCTCAATGTACCATCCAACATCATCAGAAACTTTTGAAATGTTATAACAAGAGGGTAACTCCTAACAGGGATGTTAGTAAATGTGTCTGGAATATCATTGACTTCTGATGTAATCACATTCATGTCATTATGATTGATCTCTACTGATGAATTCACGTAGCTTGAAACACTGCCAATTACATCAGCTCTTGAAGTTAGAACAATACAATAAAAGAAGGAAAAATGGAACACGAGAAGTACTTTGCGCACCTTGTTAAGTGGGAAACATTTTGTTTCACAGCATAACATAATTTTGGGCTAACGGTCACAAAAAGCTGGTGAAGAACTTTATCACCCCTAAATCGGTTGTTCCCCCCTTCATAAATCCCATCAGAAGCAATGCGAAATTTCTGTTCGCATTGGAACAACTTCATTGTCAAAATGGTTGTTTTTCCGGTTCCTGATCGCCCAATGATAAA
>BPTQ01000008.1:170813826-170906411 GCA_019973895.1 Chrysanthemum seticuspe
GGACCAGGTTAAATTGAGTCATAGTTTTTCACAGAATTATAAAAATTAAATAAAACCGGTACAGTTCCTACAACTATAACTCCTAAACAACAAAATTCCATTTATAAAAATTAAATAAAACCGATAAACACAGAAACATCGAAATCGCTGAAACGACTAATAAGAAACTATATGATCAAAGTTCATATGAACTAGTTCCAGGTTCTAAACATTAGTCCCACACGAACCTACATGCAAAGTTCTCATTAATAATCCTGAAAATGTTGATATTGATCTAAGACCAACGAACTTGTTCTCTAACCATCTAATAATCCTGATGATATTATTTACAATGTACGACGTTGACAGTAGGTGTTTATAATAAAGTTACAATTGTTTTTACAGTACCTGAACTTCTGTCGGTATTCTGCTACTGCACGATAATCAAATACAGCTTTGCAAAAGATCTTCTGAAGTCGTCACTAAAGAGAACCTGATAGCATAAAGTTGGAATTTTGTCATAGTAGGATATACCCAAAGAGACTGTAATGTAGAATAAAATTATAGCTGCAATGTTGTTATAGTCGGGTCATAATTTTGAAAACAAAAACTATGAAGTAAATTATGCTGTACTAGTCAAACTAAAATGAAAAATAAACTAATAGCACGTCATCGTCTTATGGCTGTCTTCAAGTCCATGACATTTTTGTTAACATTGAAATAATATTTGTGGATGACAGTTGCAGCATGTAACATTTATTATAGTAGTCCTAATAATCTACCAATCTCTTGTTCAAGCAACCAGAATCTAGTTATAGTTGTAAAAGTCCTAATAATTACTCTTGAAACGTACATCCAAGCACACCCTGATTACAAATCTTGGACCTTGATCAAGTATACTTGAAACTAGTATATCAAAGAATAATCAGCAAAGTCGCTAAAGCTACAAAGACACAAATAGCCAAAATAAATTAAAAATATTTACCTTAAAACAACAAATCCTCAATATCAACATCCTTGACATGGCCAAAATAAATTAAAAATATTAAGACACTTTTTGATACTGAGTTAAATTGGACCAGGTTAGGTTTTCTTTGACCCAATAGACAAATTTGAGATGAAACACAATCAAAATCGGCCCATCCACAAGCAAACGGCTAAAAATTGTTGCATCCAAATTATACAAACCAAACTAACATGAAAGTGTGAAAGGAAAAAGCTTTGAAACTTGCCACTGTTATCAAGTGTATGATTTAAGTATGAAAATGTAAACATATAAAATTCATATAACGCAGGGGACAAGTGCTAAAGGAATCTGTTATTTTTATCTTTTTATTCTTTCTTTTCATATGTTTGTCTACACAGCCAAAATGTAACTTATAAAGTAAGAATGTTCCAGTTTTGATCAAAAAGTGTAATTTGGTAAGAGATTAATCCATACCTTCCATTTTGCATGTTTAAAAAGTACACTGTTCCCGTTAACCAAGTCATCAAGTTGATCTAAGCTCTTTTCATTGCTGCTATAATTATCGTCTTCAAGCATTCATCAGCATCAGCGTCAAAGAAACAATGTCGATTCCTTGCATCAAATACCAACTCTTTCCATATAGACTCGCTACCAGTCAGGGTTTTTTCATTTCCCAATATCCAAAGACAATGCCTACAGAAAAAAGGAATGTAATATCACACTTCCTATCCTAAACAAGTATTAATAAAGATCAATTGTAAAAAAAAGTGAGAGGCTTGCATACCGTGCTCTTGTCAAGGCAACATTAGTCCTTTGAGGACATGATATGAAGCCAATAGACCCATGGTTATTGGATCTTACTGTCGAGAAAATAATAATATCTTCTTCTCCACCCTGAAACCCGTCAATTGATTTAACCTTTACTGAAAATCCATCAAGATTCTCATACTTGTGAGCAAGCTTTTCTTGAATCGAAACGACTTGGGCAGCATAGGGAGATATAACACCAATACTGAGCTTCTTCTGTGAGTCCTGCCATGCTATAAACGTGAAAGACACATATGTTAAAAGTTGGGTTCATTAAAAACAGAATTAACTACTTTCAGCTATAATGATAGAAAGAATATGAATTGACATAATAAAAATGCACACCTCCATAGAGATACTTAACAATTTTTATCACAATAGCCACCTCAACCATGTTCCTTAGGCTTCTTCCATCATCATCTTTTTCTTCTCTTCCACCAACGACATTTATAAATGAATAAGAACCGAACAATGGTCCTGAAAGATACTTTTTTTCATAATTTTTACTTAACACATTTTGTGCATCTCTAATTTCATTTTGATAAAACTTCAGATTTGGGAAGAAACTGATGGAAGGATGCATTCTGTGTTGAACAATAAGCAGATGCTTAGAATGACCCAAAGAGCTTAATCGGTCAAATAAGCTTCTTCCAAATCCAGATTCAATACAAACCTGTGCACAAACACCAAGTCCATTAAAATAAAAAATTAACTAATGGTCTTAAGGTAGAAAGATAAGTATAGACTTACCTTGCTATTGACCATTGCAGGTAATTGGCGCTCATCTCCAACGAGAATAGCATGTTTCATTCCCGGAAGTTGAAGGGGAATGGTTGACTCTGCCTCTTTCAATTGTGCAGCTTCGTCTATGACCACTATATTCAAAGGCTCCATATTGACAGCATGCAACTTGTAGGAACTTGAAATTGTGCAAAAGATGACAGAAGCTCTTTCGAAACAAAATTGTTTTATAGCATGTTTATTTGAAAAACATGGAAGAGCAAGTCCTTCAAGAGATCTTTGCAGACTTGTTAGCAAAGATAGACATGAAATAACAACATCATCTTTCAATGGTTTACAATTAAAGAGGTCTTCAAGTTCTTCTGAAACCAGATTTTTTTGAAACAACATATACTCCAAAGAACTCAAATTGTCTAAAAGAGATATCATATTCTGGAAATTATATTCCCCCATGAAACTTCTTGGGACATGAGTACAAAATGTAACAATGCACCTTCTGAGCGGCGGTGCAAAAGAAATGAATCGCTCTTGCACAAACTCAATGAATGATTTGATTTCCAACATTGTTCCTATACCATCATTCTCATTTCCATGTTGTTTTCTTTTCAAGAATTCATTTTCTATAAAACTATAATACCCCGAAACACAATTTTCCAATAAATCAATATTAGATCGTATGCAATCCTTCAAACCAGTCACTGGCCCTAGACATTCTGCAAGCCTCTCAACCCGATGTTCAAGATAGATTTCTTCAGTGTCAGTACCAACTTTGTCCCTGTTGCCAAACAAGAGCACATCTCCAACCGAAGAGAAATAATCACCAATTGCAGTTGTAGTTTCGTATGATTCTTTTACCAAGCTTAACACACGCGAGGCTAACTGTACTAAAGCCACATTCGTTGGAGCACACGTAAGAGTCCTTTGCTTCATTTGCAAAAGGATGAAAAGCAAAACACTAACTGTCATTGTTTTCCCTGTTCCAGGTGGTCCCCGTATTTGTTCCACGGATGAAATATGACTACATTGCGTTTTACAAAGCACCACCATGATAGCTTTCCTCTGAGATTCATTGAGATTGAGCAAAAGATGTGGATCAAGTTTTTGAGACACCATACCATCATGACCAAAAGAACAAACATTGCACTTCTCCTTAACCTGTAAACGATAAATTCATAATTAATAACAACAATATCAATAAACAAATGGAAAATGTATCTAACCAATTACTCACCTTAGATTCAGAGTAAAGAACCTCTTTGATGATATTAAGATTTCTATGCTCGTGTAATGAATTCCATATTCTTTTCTGAGTTGTTATATTCATCACATAAACAGCAGACATTCCATCTTGAAATTTAAGTGATTGTGATGCCTTAACTTTTAAAGATGTACCATCACCTTCATTACTTTCTTTGACCATTGAAAGAGCCCATGTTCTTCCCACGCGCTTCAAATCAGAAACAGATTCTGGTTTCCCATCTACTAAAAGAAGCAAATCACCAACTAACGTATCATGTTCACTACATTGATTTCCCCAATGACCAACTGTAACGTCATAGACCCTATTTTCACCACTTTTGGACTCGTTAATAGATAAAATATCAGCAAATGGAGCATTATACATGATCTCCATAGAAGAAGCCAGCTCACATCGTGTTTCCTCAAGCAAATGATAAACAAAAGAACCAAAATAGTGATCTTCAGACTCAAAAGTAAGTGGTATGTTCTCCACCTATATATGATGCATCAATTCGATCATCAGAAATATTCATGTTATGAAGTTATTATTATCTAAACTGGCCCAATCGGTTTATACAACTATAACAACATTAAGATACAGTGAAAATTCTTTAACTACGAGCAAGTGTTAACATGTTTATGTTTTCTATTTTAAAGTTTTTTGGGTTAAATATAAGAGAAAGGATTCAAATGACTAAATGTATGCCTAAATATGGGTCTCATTAGCTCACTAAGTTGGTCCTTTTGTCACAACCAATGAAACGATGAAGTGGGTCCCTTTGTTACAACCAACTCTATTCCAAATATAAGAAGTTGGATTATCCAAACATTTCAACATGAAGCAATCCCAAACACCCTCACAATGAGCATAACTTAAATGTTTCAAAGTATATCAATGTCATCGCTTGTTTTCCATAAACCCAAATTTTAAACAAGAACCGACAACAATATAACTAATATGTTTCCGAAGTTTGCATACATAAAGGGGGTGTTTAGGTGCATCTTGGTAAAGCTATTAAGCCCTTGTGAGTGTTTGGGTAAAGCCCAAAACCCTTTTTTCAAAATAAGGTTATTTCACTAGGTACATATTTGGGACTGGCAGGGGAAAGGGTCGGAAACGGTCAGGGCTTAGTCCGTGTAACTAAACACGAAAACACAGTTTACCCATACATACACACTAACACACATAGCCAAAAAGCCTCTTTTTTTTCTCTCTCTAAATAAGCATAATCTATATCAATAAGCTTGCCCAAACAACCCCGTACAAACACAACAACAACAAGATGATTCCTAAAATGCTAAAAGAACAATAATGATAAAAAAAAAATATACCTTGTTCCTGAAGAGGTCTTTATTGGAAATATCATCAAGAGACCATGAAAGAATCATCTTCGTAAACTCATCTTCATGAAACTCCCCTAAAGACCCTTTATCCATTTTCACCTAAAAATATAAACTTTATTCAAGTTTTTAACTAAAATGTGTGTTTGTTGATGGTTTTTATAAATTTCAAGAAATGGGTTTTAATATTTAGTTTATAAAATGAAAAGGGTTTTTTTTTTTTTGTTACACCCAGTAGCAGAATTGCTGTGAGACAAGAATCATTGTTTGTTTGTTTTATAAAAGAGAAATGATGGTTTTACTAAAAATGGTATAAACAACAACTGAAAAGGTTTCAAAACAAAACAGAGTGAGGATGAATATGGTAAAAATTTGAAACACTGGTTACATAATGTACAAGTTTTATAGCATAATATACGACATCATTGAGCTGAGTGTCTCAACGTTTCACTTTTACTTTTTGTCCTATTTGGTTCTGAAGATCCTGTTGCGTACCTCCACGTGTGGTCTTTTTATTTGACACCAATTAGTGCGCCAAACATACACAGATTTATCTATTTGTTGTCAAGTAGTTTTACTTTTAGCAAGATATTTCAAAAGCAAAGTAAATCGTGTAACAATAACAACAAATTGGAACATGACCGTACAACATTTTTTTATTAATTTATAAAAAAGGAAACTAACATTTTCACGCTCCCGTATACCCGTCTAACATTATATTCTCAAGTTATTAATTGAAGGGAAATGAAAGTAAAGAAAAGTGGGATGAAAGTGTTAGGGAAAAAAAACTTCAAATATCCATTCATTTCCTCTTCATTTCTTTCATAAACATGTCTTAAAGAACACAAAAACTTTTAAGTTTTTCTGCTTTATTTTCTCTTTCACTACATATTATCTTGAGAACACAGTCTAAACAATATAAAGAAAATAAATTGTGTAACAAGATGATTAAAAAAAAAGTAGATGTGTCCTTACCATTTGGGTACCAATGTACACACCATTTGGTGTTGGTTTGTAAATGTTGTCTATTGCTCCAGCATTTAGTTTAGGTGATTTGCTAATGTGTGATTGGTATGCTTATTTTTTTTGAAATATGAAGTAGTTCTAAGGCATTACCTGGATCTATTTTGTGTTCTTTTCAGGTTTAAATCGACTGAAAAACTCTAACCTTGTTTATCTTCTTTGGGTTCCGAACGACCTTTGTTGAGTTTATGATATATAAAATACAATAAAACATAAAGACATCAAGAGTACACAGCAGAAGACTTAAAGATCATAACAAATAAATAATTAACTGAAAGTATGCGTAACGTACCTCTTGCGAATATCAAATCCCTTGAGCAAAACAAAGAAGTACTAATTGGTGTAAGAATAATGTCTTACAACCACGTTCTTGTACACACGAATTAACCAACGAATCAAGCGATTGCTAGATCTAACACAAGTCCTCGTTTTAAGAAAAACGAAACCAAACTCCCTTACAAATGGGGTGTTCGGCCGAAAATGGGACAAGAGAGAGGAGAGGAGAGATCTAGGGTTAATTCAATGCACAAGTGTATAAAACCCTAGAACCTAACCCTCTTTATATACTAGTAGGGAAACTTTGGGAACAAGTTATGAATTAGGCTTGGAGAAGCCCCTATGGCCGGCCATGTAGAAAGCCCAAAGGAAAAACCATAACTTTTCCAAGTTTTCCATTTCTAGTCCTTTCTCTTTTCATTTAACGGTCGTTAGTCATTTTTCCGTCAAATACTTAACGATCGTTAACCGGACTTAATGTGTAATAATTAATCGTAAACATAAACATTAATTATTAACTTTAATTCTCATTCGCTAATGTGTGCAATCCCGTGGTCACGAGTTCGAATCCGGACATTCACATGTTTGTAAATATATACATTTCCAACAGCTCCCACTTGGATATGTTTACAAAACGTGAAATGACATTGGTTAGCGTCTAGCAACACGCCAATGCCCCCGGTACAACTCGTGTATGGTTTTCTGGAGAAAAACCAAGTTTGATGATTCATCATCATATTCATCCTTTTGTTTCTAATACCATGTTAATAAGAATATGGATCTCACTCATTTCTTAATTAACTATTCTGTTTCTCGCTTTATGTGATTGATTAAGATTACCAATTCTTCTGAACATATTCCAGAAGACCTTGGGTATGGCCATACAAACATCTTAACAACCCTACGAGGGGCCCAGCAGTATTATACTTCAAAATAAATTTGAAGGAAACAAATCCCATTTTGACTACAAGCAGGATTCATAAATTTCGCAACACTTCTGAAAACAACCCTTATAACTACCAGTTACGTGTAGCGTTAGATTGCTTCACAAAAATGCACTACATCCATGACATATCTCTTGTATCTCAAGTCAGAGGATAAATATCCATGATATACTTAATGACAAAGATCCATAAAGTATTATCATGCGGGTGGGATAAGTCCTATATTCAATTCACTGAATATCATCTGAAATTAGTCATGCTACGCATCAATATACTTTCAAGTATATTCTAACTAATACTCAGATTTGTCTTAATTCAATATCACTCCCATGTTATTGATTGACAACGGACTATTTAGAATAACTTAAGTTATTCAAGGATTTAAACATGCAAATATAGGATAACATCATAATAAATGAATAATAAACGTAACAAAATACTTTATTTCATTTGAATAATAATGTTTACAATATCCTTTATCCAAATACTAAATAGATCAATGCATGATAATTCTTAGTTAATGAATTTTGCCACAAGTCATGCAACTCATACTTGTTGACAAGGCATAATTTCAACTAACTTTGATCTATAGGAATTTTGAGAATACTTATTTCAAAAAAAAAAAAATTCAATAAGTGAATTTCTTGTATGTGTTTACACATATCTTGATATTGTCATATCATTCCATAAGGTGCGTGACAAATTGAACCACCTATATATGACAATCATCTTTCAAAACTTTTAAAGTTTAAAGTATTCTTTATTCTTTAATGTATAATGCAACTATGCTCTTAATTGAGCATAACTAGTCAACATGGTCATCATCATCAAGGATACCGTGACTAGAATTGAGTGTCATCTCAATTATACTAGCATCATTGTATACAACAATATGCTCTTTAAACATCCGTAAACTTTGAACAGTTATAGTGTAATGTTGGTGCCTACCAAAACTCAAGTTTGTTGGCAATGACAATTATGAAACAATTGTCATATAATCATCCGTAGAATCTAGGAGCATCTCCAGACTGTAGAATGTGATTCTAAATCCAAACATATCCCTTTTAAAATATTTATTACACTAACAACTTTCAATGTTGTCAAATCATCTTGTAATCAAGCATGACACAACAATCTTACAACATGATGTATATGATGAATCTTCAAGTTAGACTTTAAGATCTCATTGTATATCCATCATGTTCTATTAGACTCATTTATTTACCGCATATGTTTATAATAATAAACATACATTCCAAGGTTATATATCTTATTTCCAAATCTTACAAACGAAGTTCATTCCCAACTAAAACTTAATTTAGGTGGAATGTAGTTGCCCATACAACATATAAGATTTAAAATAATACTCCCACTAGCTTTTAGGAATACTTATGAGCTATCTTATTTTAATTATTAAATCAAACATGGATTTAATATTAAACATAAGAAACATCTCTTAGATGCTTGCATATATCCATTCATGGATTCTTGCAGTTTGTACATATCCAAGGATTATTTGAATTCATAAAACTTCTTTGTATTATTACTCATCGTCCTCGCAAAAGTAATTCCACAACAAAGAGTTATGACATTCATTGTCAAAATTTCATATCAATGAAACTAAGTATGACAATTATAATCTTTATACTTCTATTTAATGTATCTAGTAAAGAATATTCAATCATAGTTAATTGCTTAAATATGATTAATATTATTATCATTAGACATGCATTAAATATGTGTACAATATTGTCCATATGATTTCTACATAAAGATTTAAACCACTAGGGTTTCCATCCTTTGAAGAAACTCATATTCATTATTAAGATTAACCAAGTATCTAAAGTTGATTATCTTTATGGACAACATCTCAACATTCATAGTATGATTGATTTACCACAATTCAACATTTGGTAAATTCATCATCATGATTAACAGGCTTACCATGATCCTGTAACTCATAATCCTCAGCATATTAAATATCTGAGATATCCTTACGGATCTATGAATGATAATTCCATCATAATGAGGTCTATCATTTACATGTTTAGCCTCATCATGATATTTGCTAGTGCATTTTTAGAAGATTATGTATTTTGTAATTCAATCTTTCAAGATCTAACCAGAACTCCCACTTGCCTTTAACAATTTAAAGCTTACCTTTAAATAGTTTAGTAAGTAGAGCAACAATACATTGTTCTCTTTTGGGATATTACAAAAAAACATTGTCAGTTCCTGACATTAGTTTGTTACAACCCACTTTACAAGTAGTTTAACA
Organism: Chrysanthemum seticuspe; assembly: GCA_019973895.1. Taxonomy (NCBI): domain Eukaryota; kingdom Viridiplantae; phylum Streptophyta; class Magnoliopsida; order Asterales; family Asteraceae; genus Chrysanthemum; species Chrysanthemum seticuspe. Next base: position 170,823,422 of record BPTQ01000008.1, read on the forward strand.
AATTCAGAACTTCATTATAAGACTTAATGTGATTCATCACATTCCATAAACAAATGGTGTCTTATCAATCTTCTAGGTTGGAGTCTTATTGAGTATATTCAATCTATACTCAATCTTCTAACCTTGATAACATGTGGAAGAAACTATAGTTATCTTGAATCAAACATGCCAATAGATTTTGATTCTTCTAACTGAACATACCATAAAACTATGGTATTTCCTTAGAATTAATATTGTAAGATTAATCTAACAATATTTAAGATAACCATCTATTATTTGGTTTATCATATTTACCAACAAAGTAATACTTAATGGTACAATAGAATTACCAAGTCAATTGCATGTATTATAACACAAGTATTCTTGACCAAGTCAAAAGACATATCAGTTATAATCCCACTATACGTTATAAGTCATTGATCAACTCATTGACTTCATGCAAATGTCTTAAAACATAGCAAGTTAACGTCTTACTTTATATTGTAAGTCTTTAAAAGACTTTATGTTTGTGACTTTACAAAATCATAAACATTTATAATTAAAGTAATTATGAATACCACCTCAGGTTTCAATTAATATTTCAAGTTAATAATTACTACATATATTTAAGTCATTCAACGAATACTCAAATTCAAAGTAGTATTAGATTACTTCATTTAATTATGTCATTTCATGAAATGCTCAACGTAAGAAACTGCAAAATCATCCATGCTCGATCTCACGACACGTGGATATTTTACCTTGGGCTACAATCTAGTTCACGTTCTCACGTAACATAAATTATAACTACAAGTGTTTCTTAAATATTGAATGACATAAATATTTAAAATAAAGTAGTATTTGTTATCATCTTGACACATGTTCGTAATAGGGCAATCATACACATTAAATGTATAATTCCTATTAGAACGTTACTCTCTTACCTTGCGGTCAAGAGAATCCATTTAAATCATATTAATATGTGTTGTACCTTGCACACAATAAGATTTCTCCCACTTGTGCATGGAACAACATCATGTAGCAGATAAACAACACGATACACGTTCGTTTATTTGATTAATATGATTTGTGTCATAGATATAACAAGTAGATGTAGAACTATATTGTTTAGTAAGGAAACGTACACGACTATCCTTAAAACATAAGTGTCTACAATTGGAAAGTAATTATCTTTGCAGATAATCTGGGTTACTACACAGGAAATAAGGCTTGTAGCTCCCACTGAATTAGAAATCAATAAAACAACTTCTTATTCAGTAATGCAACACAAATGCTCCCACTGAATCTGACAACATTGTAAGTGTTGCATAACCAGTGAAAACAACTTGCTTGCTATTTACTTTCCTACACCTTTAAAGAACCATACGTAATCATTACTAAGGTACTAAAAGGTGTGTTCTACTCTGTGAATGATGGGTTATCCATCAATGTTATTAACTTGAAAAATTCGGTATGCAATTTCTTCCTTAATAGGCCTACCATCCCCATACTGGTATGTAGTACCTTTAAAGGCTAAAGCAAAACAACTAGATAAAATATGCTAGTTTGCCTTTTACCAATTTTTGCGGTAATTAGTCTAGCTTCTAATCTGGTAACTCATATAGATGTTTTCCAGTTAACCAACATTCATGTTGTTACCAAGGATTCATTCACCAAATGAGGATAATGAAATCTTTATGGAAAATAAGATGTGCAATTCATTGCTAAGAGTTACATTAGAATTTAGACAATTCAAATGTTCCTATTATACCTTTCTCATTCATGAAAAGGAATAGGATTGAGTCTAATGCTTCTCCCATGGAAAAGAGACTTCGTTTGTCTTTTCAGTAAATTATTCTCGATCAAACATTTGTTTAAAAGCAGAATGGAGCAATTTACTGATCAAAGACTAAACTTCGTTTACGGTTAAATGTTGCAATTATACATTCAAAAGAATTACAAAATTCAATTTTAGTATTTTCGATAATTAACCTTTTTCAAGAAAATTATTTACCCATGGTTCATAAGCATATAACCATTTAATTTTCACTGAAAAACTAGGATCCAAATTGTCATAATCTCATCACATCAGTTGATCTGTTAGTAATGAACCTTATACAAAGTGGTAGAGCTTTTGCTCAATTGCCAATTTCAATTGCAATTCCTAGATTTATGGGATTTACATATAGCCAATTTCAATCGCCATGTAAACATGTTTTATCCCATCTTATGCCTTGAGTTGTCAGTTCTCACTACAAAACTCAATTAAGTTATCCAACTTAAGAAACTGCAAAATCGTCCATGCCCGATCTCACGACACGTGGACATTTTACCCTTTGATTACGATCTAAGTCACTATCTCACGCAAATAAAAAGTAATCTTAGGTGTTTCCGTTTCGTTGGATGACATATAACTTAAATTAAAGGGTAATAGTTTTGATGTTAAATCAAATATGTACAAAGATGTCATGCATTCATCCTTGTAGCATAGTTTTTATTAAAACATTTATATCTTGTTTTAATGTATAAGCTTTTCATCATCAAACTTTAATTGAGGTATTGGGTTCACCAATCAAGGAATTAGTGTTAATTATCATCCATTATACCGTACTTTTGCATAAGTGTAAACACTTAGTGTTTCGAATAATTACCACCGAAGTGGCGCATGGAATTAAAACTAATTCGCCCTTAAGATGAGCTTGCACATTTAATGGCTTACTAAGTAGCTCCATTCGAACTTACAGGGGACAGAGGACCAGGTACGTGCTAAAGCACAACCTTAGACATCCTTTCAGTGTGACTGTGCGCACTTCTTTAAACCCCTTTTATTAGTTCATTCTCATGGGTGAGCCGTTCAGACCATTTGTACCAAAGTCATCAATCAATTAAACGATTATGATTACTAGGCTTAAAAATACATGTTTCACCATTGTTTAGGTCAGTTTATTTTTCTTATAAAAATACCCTTGTTACACATATCAAACAAGCAAGTATTTGTAAAAATAAACAAGTAAACAATGAATGCATAACAAATAAAAAGTCATGCATATCAAATAGCCACATGCAAACGGTTTTGATAAATCCTATTAATAACCAATTCTAGATCATGTCAATATGCATATATTTAATTAAGACTTTCACCCGTTTGACATAATGTACAAGGTGAGCCACATGCATCGATTCATCGATTGCGTAAGTCAAAATTAAATATATACCACATAGCACATAATTGATTAAATTAATAATTATTGAGGTCTTCCCCAATTTTAGATCTATCATAATTAATGTATATCACTTAAACAAGAAAGACATACAATAAAAGCAGATCCATGATAAAACTTGCATGTAATTATCATGGACATAAAATTACACTTAACAATTAATGCAATTAAATCAAAGTTACGCATATACACATAAAGTTGCATGCATCTTAGGGTTTCTAATCCAATTAAAACAATAGTTTACAAAACCCTAATTAGGGCACCATAAAAACGCCCCCCCTAAATAATTAGGGTTTAAGTTTTGCAAACCCTAGATCTAAGCATACAAATAATAACACATTCATGTTTATTTTAATTATGTGTTTCAGTAATTAATTACTTGTTATACAAGGTGTGATGCCATTGTTGAGTTTATGATATATAAAATACAATAAAACATAAAGACATCAAGAGTACACAGCAGAAGACTTAAAGATCATAACAAATAAATAATTAACTGAAAGTATGCATAACGTACCTCTTGCGAATATCAAATCCCTTGAGCAAAACAAAGAAGTACTAATTGGTGTAAGAATAATGTCTTACAACCACGTTCTTGTACACACGAATTAACCAACGAATCAAGCGATTGCTAGATCTAACACAAGTCCTCGTTTTAAGAAAAACGAAACCAAACTCCCTTACAAATGGGGTGTTCGGCCGAAAATGGGACAAGAGAGAGGAGAGGAGAGATCTAGGGTTAATTCAATGCACAAGTGTATAAAACCCTAGAACCTAACCCTCTTTATATACTAGTAGGGAAACTTTGGGAACAAGTTATGAATTAGGCTTGGAGAAGCCCCTATGGCCGGCCATGTAGAAAGCCCAAAGGAAAAACCATAACTTTTCCAAGTTTTCCATTTCTAGTCCTTTCTCTTTTCATTTAACGGTCGTTAGTCATTTTTCCGTCAAATACTTAACGATCGTTAACCGGACTTAATGTGTAATAATTAATCGTAAACATAAACATTAATTATTAACTTTAATTCTCATTCACTAATGTGTGCAATCCCGTGGTCACGAGTTCGAATCCGGACATTCACATATTTGTAAATATATACATTTCCAACAACCTTTCCCTGCACCTGTCATGTTTTAGTGAACTTCAGGCAAAAGTTGAGATTGAACACATGACCGACGTCTTTTGATGAGAGAGTGATATCATTGGAGCAATTGCATCCATTTAGTGTTGTTATTTTTTGCAAGTCTCACACATGTATTGTTTTATTACTTTTTTTTTTCAGTCACAAGTTCGATTACATGCCACATCAAGCACCAAAGTACCATTGTTTGGTTCTAATCATGAATTGCGGGTAATCAATTAAGTCACATAATACACCTGCAATTCATGAAATTAAAACAAAGCTACCCAAATTGATAAAACTGATCAAATGTACCAAGTATGTTATCCAAATATGCCATTTTTCATACAAATAATTCAATTGATATCATTATCAATATATATTATAGGGGGCGATTATATATATACTCAACTTAAACATCACAATTGTAGTTCTTTGTAACACCCCCAAATTCACGCAGCGGAATGCAATCTGAGGGTGTTACGTCATAATATAAGAACACAAGATATAAGGGAACGACCTTTATATGAGTCATTTTAAAAGTACATGTTCGATAAGTTTTAAACAAAGTTTTGAAGTCACACAATGCAAAATTTTGCATAACCAAATGAATAAGTTTTCGAATACTATCGAACATAAAGTAAATGCATAAGTCTTCTAAATGATGCTAATGGATGCTCATGCTCCATGCCATGCCTTATAAATAATCATTTACCTGAGAAATACATGCTAAAAAGGTCAACATAATGTTGGTGAGTTCACAGGTTTTATGTAAATGTAAAAGTGAACCACAAGATTTTACAGCGTGCATATGACCATTGTAACACATACAGTGACACACCAAAAATGTGTTACAAATGCCTAAGCTCATGACACCGAAGCGTTAACAACAATAATATAAATGAGAGTGCCCAATGCAAGAGTCTAACCCATGACCATCTGTTTGTTACTCAAATGAAGTTGCGCCCGTTTGACGTATATTGAGTTAACCTGGACGGGGAGTGTCAATCCCAATAGATTTATTCACAGCAGTGCTTACCAATGTAATTAACGGTTCATGATAAGGGCATAATGAGAAATGTGTGGGTTAATAAATACTCTCGCCAGTCCGTAAATGAGTTAATGTATTTTTATTCAAACGTAAAAACGAGAAATGTATTCTCTCCCCAAAATAAGTGAAATCAAGTAAAAATGCGGGGCTATGAAACTCACCGCTAGTAGTAAATGTGTTTGGAAATGTGTAACGTAGAACAATAACCGTGAAACCCTAACCGCGACCTAGAAATATAAGTCGTTTTAGAAAATATACAACACGTACTATATGTGTATGAATTTTATGATGTTTAGCACCTTTATATACTTGTAGTGAGGTTTCAAAAAGTTACGTAAGTTGGTCATTTAAGAAATATGTTCAAAACGCGTTTTAGTTACTCAAAACCCCTAGAAATTTCAAGTTATATAAGTTATGTTTAACCCGTCTTGGAAAGCGTGTATCTAACTCATTTAAAGTTCGTTTTTTCCTTGTTAAACTCCCTAAATGTATATGAACATGTATACTATCATTATTTCAAAGTTCTATTTCGAGAAAATAAAACAAATTTTGGGATAGCGGTGCCTTATTTTTAGAAAAATTTCTTCTTAACCGGGTTATTGCTCGCTCATTTTCTAAAGAAGACAATTGTTTAAAAGGACTAGGTTCATTTTTTTCGAGTCTATTTTCCAAATATGGCAGCCTCTCGGCTTTTTTATTCACCACTTATCTTATAAAGTCAAAAATGTAACAAGATACCAAAGTTGTTGTAATTTCAGAAAACTATACCTACGGTCTCGAGGCCTTAGCTCATTCGATATTTATCGTTAGGACTTAATTTTACTGTCCTCAGGAAGGTATGAGAGTGCTCTACAAATGTTTCAACTAGCACGACTACCCAAAATGCTCTTATTTTTAGAAAAATTTCTTCTTAATCGGGTTATTGCTCGCTCATTTTCTAAAGAAGACAATTGTTTAAAAGGACTAGGTTCATTTTTTTCGAGTCTATTTTCCAAATATGGCAGCCTCTCGGCTTTTTTATTCACCACTTATCTTATAAAGTCAAAAATGTAACAAGATACCAAAGTTGTTGTAATTTCAGAAAACTATACCTACGGTCTCGAGGCCTTAGCTCATTCGATATTTATCGTTAGGACTTAATTTTACTGTCCTCAGGAAGGTATGAGAGTGCTCTACAAATGTTTCAACTAGCACGACTACCCAAAATGCTCTTAGGCTAGGGATGTTTACACAAACTTATTGGTTACTCTTTTTCTTATCGGTATTACGTAACCTTTTCGTGTGATTTTTAAATAATATCAAATCAACTCCAATGACCACGAAATTTGGCAGAGATCAACTTAAGACATGTATATATGTCCAAAAAAATTGTAAAGGTCCATAGTGGAGCCTAGATAAGGTTCCTATGTCGATTTAGGGACTGATTTATTTGGGACAGAAAGCTGAGTAGATTTTACTAAATAATTTCAAGTTTCGCAACACCACAAGTATAGTTAAGTGCTAAACTTGGCATGCATAAATAAGTACTTATAAGTATAAAAAAGAGTATATGAGGCTTAAAACAAAGGTGGTGCAATATTGGAGCAAAGGATGAACAAGAAAACCCAAATACTCAAACTATAACCCAACAATGAACACACTAACTAGCCCTTTACTAAATAAGCACTCAATAAGCACTAGAATAAGCTAAAGACCAAAGTTTTTCCTTGCCCTATCTCCTTTGATTTCTGGTCAAAATAATAGAGAGGAGGAAGAGTATGTTTGTGTTGTTTGAATTGTGAGAAACCAAGTGTTAGGTGCATGTAGTTTATATAGTACAAAATGGGAAAAGGTTAAAAGCTTATTTATGCTCCAATAATGATATTCTTGCTACATTGGTGATATAGATTTTTGAGCCTTGTGTCTTGACTGATTTTGGTGACCCAATGGGGAGGGATAAGTTGCTTGTAAGCCTCCTAGTTACAAGACTTCATAAGAACAAGTTCCTACCAAAAATGGGTGTTGTAGTAAAACTAAAATGTCTCATTTACTTCTTACAGAGGAAGGGGTGGCAACATAAGCTAGAAAAAGACAAATTTTTAATTTTTTTGTAATTTGTAATTAGAAGTATGTATATGTATGTATATTTAAGGATGGTGTAGTTACATGCATGCATAAACGTAAACGCGTAACTAGAGCGTTTTAAGTAAAACTTAAAAAATAAAAACTGTAAACTTATAAAATGTGACTGAAATAGTTATATGACGTATATTTTATGTAGAATTGACTTTGTAATATGCCGATTTAGGTTAAAACTCATTTTTCGGTTTACACGATTTAAGTTAACGGTTTTACGTAAAAGTAACTAAGTAGACTTTCAAACTAAATAATTTTGAGTTTATAAGAAAATATATGACTCATGGAATGTTCATAGTTAACTGGTCATGTGTAGACTAACTCTAGTCTAGTGTCTGTACGCGTTCAATGACCTTTTACGTTGTATGCGAGACAACCTCCCGGTTTTGAGTTAAATGTACACGTAAGCATTCAAATTGAATAAATTCGTGTTATTAGGTAATTATTGACCTGAAAAAGTGTGGGTTGTCACATTCCCTAATTCATGACAGTTTTCCAATCAATGATGAAAGAGAGGTCTTAACAAAAACACACAAAATATACTTTTTAATGTATAACTCTTTATTAGAAATGAATCAAAAGGATTGCAAAGTGTTTTGCGAAATAAGCGCTTTATTGAATGACAATAGGGTTACTATCTAATCGAACAAACTTAAACAAGAGTTGAAGTTTGCAAGTGAACTCTTTGTCTCTGATAAAGGGACAACAACGAGTTCAAGTTGAGAGTAGATGCTATTATGTAACACCCCAATTTTTGTGGTAATGATTTAATATCATTTTATACGCTTCCTAGCTAGCTTTTATCACTTTTATATATACAGTAGTTATCTTAGAGGACCTCCCATGAACCAAGTTGTACTAAATAGGACTTTCCTCGCAACTGTTCTTCCACCAGGGACTAAATCTGCCAAATTATAAAAGTTTTAAGATAACCATTTTGTAACTTATCAAAACCTGGAATTTGTCCCAAAAAAACTACATGTCCCCCTCTCTTTCTTCTCTACACCATGTCACATACACCTATATCCAAGAACAATTCCAGGGTTTGATTCAAGGTTGATATTGTGTAGGTTTAAGCTTGAAAAACATCCTATCTAAGCTTAAAAATGTGTTTCCTAGGCTTCTTACAAATCAATTCGATGTAAGGATCATGTCATGTTTATGAATTCATGTTTTTAAGCTATTACATAGTAGCAAATGGTTAAAGATGAAATCTTTATGCTATTTGCAGGGTTTTATTGAATTTTACATGATTATGTAATGAGGTGATTTTTTAAAATCACCAAGAACACATGTAATTGATTAGAGATATGATGGGTACATTGTTAATGTACCATAACACTAATTTGTAGTGTTAATTTTCAGAAATAATGTGGGTGTGGTTACATAAGCCGCGAACCAAACACCCCATTATGGCTTAATTACGATTTAGAGCTTATTTTGATAAGATAATTTATATTCTTAATAAGTTCCATATAAATTGTATGTTCTTAGGTTATAAGCGTTAGCCGAGGACATCTTACTGGAGCTTGTCTTAGTATTCATGCATTTTTTAGGTGAGTAACGTATATAAATTAGAAACGGGCTTTCCGTAACCCGTTAGAAGTGTTACTTATTTTGTAGTACTTAGATTCTAGTGTTATGGTAAGTTTATGTGTTATACTTGTTTTATGAATTTATATTGCATATTATGAGTTTATTGAATTTAAGAGTATAAGTGTATGTATGATATAAAGTGAATGGGTCAAAACAGCCCGTGATGACCCGTGTGGTCTTAGTAAAGTGATTTCAGTCAGAATCATCTATTTTCACTTGTTTAGTGTCCTAAGTGACATTATGTATTATTATGTGATCACACATGTGTTCCAGACAAAGTTGGAACTTAGACCTCCTTAGTGGAGAATCAAGCCTCAAAAGTTCCAATAACGGGACTCAAACATCCTATATGGATGATTAATATGTTAATATGGCTCGTCAGTTATGTATAGCACAAATAGTTATGAAAAGTCTCCAAAGACGAGACTTGATATTCTAAGTGGACAATTAGTATATTTATGATGTGACACCCCCAATTTCGTGATAGCAGCGGAATTGAAAATGAGTGTTACTTCATGGTATAATAGCTATAATAACAGAAAACGAACTCTAATTGAGTCGTTTTAAAACATTTATCATTCGAATATCATAGTTTACAAAAGAGAGGTCCCATTAGTTTCATGGTCACATACTACATCAAATAAGTTTTTCGAATGATATTACAAAATACAGCCTTCTAAATATCCGTGCTTCTCCATGCCAGCCGCCTACCTTATGGACTTGAGATAAAACATGCTTAAAACATCAACACAAAGGTTGAGTGAAATCCATAGGTTTATAGTTAAATATTTGAACATAAGATTTTCAGTGTGGGTTACGTTATTATACACCCATGGTTGGAAAACAAAATAGTTATTAATTATTATTGCACTAAGCTCATGAAAACCAAAGCGTTAATAGTGTATCAATAGAAATTGATATAATAATAGTAACAGTGGCCCTAGTAGGTAATTTGGCGTTATACCTAGAGTTCTCAAATATAGTGCGTTTGTTCGCCGGACTTGGTAAAAACAAACGAGATTCGTCAATCCCAATAGGCCTATCCACATTATTCGCTCTCACTCACTAGTGATTAATGGCTTAGGATGTAGGGACTTAAGTTTGGAAATAGTGGTACTTAGTGCCAATAAAACATTCAGATAAGCATACAGTTTTGTAGGATCCCATATTATCATAAAAACTAGAGAGAGAAAGTAATGGAGAGAAAGGATGTGATGTAGAGAGAAACGGAGAGGTAGAGAAATGGTGTAAGCTCCCGGAAAATTTCATTGTACTTAAGACCTTAATCAGAAATTAAGCACGAGTTATATCACCATGAAATTTTCTAATCATCACATTTGCATATCATTTGGCATATGCATGATCAACGCAGCTTGAGCGTTCATAAATATACCGTTGTGATCAGAACGAAATTCCCCACGATCCCGATATTCTTAAAATACATAATATATATGTAAAAATTTATAAAATACGAAATAAATAAAAATAAAAATATATAAATTTCGGATTGGGCCTAGAACCTTTATTGGGCCTCGACTTGAACCCGACTCACCACCTAACATTTATTTGGCCTCGTATACTCGTCAAGCCCAACAATATTTCACCACTAATGGGCCTCGATCCAACCCACTTTTCTTTGGGCCTCGCTGCTAGCCCAACACACCAAAGTAACAAACTTATGAAATATAGATACTACTCTTTTCTTTGTATTTTTGTAATCGGTCGACACAAGAAACACAAAACAATAATACTTCTTCTTGGTCCCAAGCTTGCGTGAACATGTGAAGAAGAGGAGACAAACTTCAAACCTTAGCCACCCTAATCCTATTTTATAATACCCTAATTCTTTTTTACCACCCATTTGACTTGGTAACCCAATGGTTAGTGAGTTTTTGATATTATCTTGTGTTTACGGAGTGTAGTTTGATCCCGGTAATTACTATCGCTAAGTATTTAAATCACTAAACTTAAAACCAGGTATTGTAAAAATATAAAACTTGTAAAAAATGTTAAAACTTATCAATAGACTCTATACAAGTATACTAAATAAGTGATAAGTTTAACGGAGTGCGTAAACGTTTTCAAAACCTAAAAATGCAGTTTAAATACGCGTAAAACGTACGAACTTTACATGATAATGGAAAAAGTGAAATGTGACTTTTCAAATATGATCATAAGGAACCTAAAAGGAATATAATGTGTATATTAGGCATAGTCTAGTGTCGGTTGCTTTTAAATGCACGTTAAGTCTAAACCAGGAGTGTTAAATCACGTTTGATGACATCGGTTCTTGATAAAAGTAACGTAAACTGTAAAAACGACATGATTGCCTAAAACACACTTTATATCATGAAAATAATATAAAATTCTTAGAAATGTGTAGCGTTACTATTGCTCACGTTTGGTTCAAGTTTAACGCATGCACGCGAGTGAGCTTATCCAGCTACTCGTAAAAGTAAATGTACTTGAAATGAAAATATTAAATAAAGTAATAATTCATATAATGACATCATAAATTGAGAAAGGTTACATATGACAAGTACAATCTTTTAAGCTTACGATGGAGTATTTAGACTACTAGTGCACATAAGGTGTAAGGATATATGTTCCCGTGGAATTAATAATGTTATGAGCATCCCATGGGGAAAAACTCATATGAAGCAACATTTAATAGTTTGTTATGTTTAATTCCATTTGTATATGTTATCTCACTAAGCTATTGCTTACGTTGCTATCATATGTTTTTCTTATAGGTGAAGCTAGTGGTAGTGCGTCCAAGGGTAAGAAGGCCGAGATCTAGTTCCCGGTATAGTTCGTGGGTTTGGAGCCTTTTTCCCTTACATGCTCTTTTACCAAGAAACGCCTTAGGATGTCATGTTTTTATTTACGAATGTGTAAACATAAACTTGTGTGATGATTAATTAGATAAGTAATGTTTTTCAAAGTTTAAAGGGTGTTTGGCACAATGCTATTTTCACTTGAAATGATCCATTTTGACTTTTGTACGGGTCTACTCAAATGATATATGTTATGTACAGTTTTTATGAAGTAAATATATGATTAGTTTGGGTTAATTCACTTTATGTGTTGCGCCAAGTTAGTTTCATGCACAAAATTTAGTGCAAAAATGTGCAGGTGAGTGACCATACGGCCATATGATATATTTCATACGGTCGTATGCCCCATAAAAGTGTACAGATTAGTGGTCATATGGCCATATGAGATATTTCTTACGTCCGTATGCTCCCATCAGAAAATTGGCAGAATCTGTGGAATGACCATACGGCCATATGAGATGTTTCATATGGCCATATGCTCCCAAAAATAATAGTATGGGCGTTTCAAATTCTTTAATGTGATATTAATATGGAAGAAATATTATTTAATCCGACAACATTATCTTTATATAGGTAGGCAAACGAGAGTGTCACGTATGGGTTGTTGAAACGTGTCAAACATTCAGTGGACAAGTACATCTTCTATTTAATGCCTCTATTTTTGGGAAGCAACCAACCATGCTTTGCAAACAGTGCTAAAAACTCATACTTGTCTTGACTTTTTCTAGGTTGTACTTTCTCTCGCTCGTAAGCTTTCTTGAAAAAATGCCTCTTAGATATCTTAGAGATACTTTTAGTTAAACTTTGTTGGGTTAATCAGTGATGATCCTTTGGTATTGAGCTTCTGGTTCATATTAGCTAATAGGTGTATTTTCGAGTTATCTTTAATTTCTTGAAGTTGTCTTTGACATGAACCTTGTTGAATTTGATTTATGTCTAAATCTAACAAGAAACCATTGTGCACTAAATTGGCCCAACAATAATTCTATATTTCCTCAACAAATGCTTTAAAAGAATTGTAGTCATGCATTAAAAAATTGTGTTTTGGAGAAATATGGAATTCTGATTTTTTTAGGTTGGGTAAATATGAAATTATCCATAATACTCCATAATATACCTAAAAGTCATTGTACTTTATGTTTTTGCTGAACTAAGCCACTGCACTATTTTTTATGATTTTCCGAGCCATTGTACTATCAAAACTTGCTAGGAAAGTCATTGCACTATGAAAATGTGTTAACTAAGTCATTCTATTTTGCGTTATTATTCACTTGAGTCACTGAACTATTTCTATAGCTTTATAAAGAACATTTTAAATCATGTTGGTAACCGGGTGAAAGGATTAGTGTGCAAAGAACAACGTCTTTCACAATTGCCACTCATAGAAAGGTTGATGGGTCACGTCAATGCACACTAAAAGGAACAAGTAAGTTGGTAATGAGAAAGAGTGACGCAATAAAATGGAAATAAAGAAGAAATGAGAATATGCCAATATTCTCATAGAGGAGTAAAATGGTAACTATTCAAGGTGTATATATTTATCTCGAAAAGAATATATTTAAGTATAAAAGGCAAGACCATAAACCATAAGGGTTGTGTAATATTCATCCGACCCATAGGAAGGGGAGTTTGACTTCATGTCAAACTTGTATTACCTAGTGGAGAATTATTAACGAACTTATAGTGCAATTATGATTGTCTGGTTTACTATAAATAAAAAGACACCCCAACTACAAATCACAATTAAAGGTAGCAAAATGAGCGTATATCCGGACTTCATCCAGAGCAACTATGATAGCTATACAAGAGACGACATCGGGAAGGAACCCCAAGCCGAGGCTAGATACGTAAGTATAACTTATTTCCAAACACACACACTTAAATGAAACGTAATGTATCACGACTTATAGATTAATTTTCTCATTTTTTTTTGTAACTACACAGAATGAATTGATCAGGTTGCAGGAAGCTAGCACCTCATCGGGGATTACAATGACTGATAGAGAAATACTTGCTCGAGTCATCAAGGGTAAACAACGCGGGCATATACCTGGCGTTGGTAGAAAGCTAGCCGGCGTTGGCAAGTCCTCGATGTTCGGCTCACAATCTCGTCAACAATCATACTCGTCAATTGAAATTGATGAGAAAATGAAGAAACAGGTTTAGGAAGTCAAGGCGGCTAAATAACACCCAACGAGGCTCTACGTCAAGTTTCTCAAATGACAACGTTTTTTCGCAATCAGCCAGGTTGGGACGATCAGTTATCAACGTTTTCTTCATCGAGCAGGAATGATGGTGAAGGTAATACTGATTTGGATGGGGAGTAGGTTGCAGTTTATGGTTTATATATGTGTTTTTTGGATTATGTTGTGTTTTCCGATATTTTGGATCGATTATTATGTGTTTGCGGATTGTGTTATGGTTATGATTTTATTGATAGATGTAGGGTTGTTTATGGTTTGCGGGTATTTTTAAGGACTTTTGTTTTTTGAACCATTCGGTGACTTTTGAACCATTTGGCGCATTTCTAAGTTATAATACAATCTTTTAGCGACTTTGTGGTGATGTAGCGAATTTGGTATGTTTGTGTTTAATGAAAAGTGTCACACCCCCAAATTACCTGTTTTGCAGCGGAATGGAATTCCTGGGGATGACTGTCATAGCATCACAATCACAGTTATATTGAACGACCTAAAGTGTCGTTTGGAAAATACATCGTTTGATTTAATAAAAACATTCAGAGTTACAAAGATAGGTCCCAAATGAAAGTTACTATGTGCGGAAAATAAGTTTGATACAATCCAAACGATGTTTAAAGTGCATAAAATCCATATGTGACGCGTCGTCACCGCGACTCTATGATAAGTCCTTATGTATGCCATGATGTGAATGCCTTAGTTACCTGAAAATACATTGCTAAAAGTGTCAACACAATGGTTGAGTGAGTTCATAGAGTTCGTGAAAAAGTTTAATACGACTACCACAAGTATAAATTATGTATGACAATGTCGCCACAAAAATGTTACAATTGCTATAAGTCCATGACACCGAAGCTTGACTGATGTTCGCCCCAACAGAGTGTTTGCCAAACAACTCAATAATGATAATGAAGTGAAATGCATCCGTCCGGTTGGAATCCGCCAACCCGGATGGAGGTGTCACCCTCGATAGATCTATCCACTCACCCTAGCTTCTATGAAATTAACGGCTCATGTTCATGAAATGGGGACATTTAACTGGCAATGAGGTAACTTAAGCAATGTAATGAATTTGATATACTTGGCATCGTAATAAAATGATGTACAATGTATTCTCCCCCGTAGGTTTGAAATAAGTAAAACTTGAATAAATCGGGGCTATGAAAACTCACCTGTTGCAATGATAATGATGATGTAATGGCAATACTGAAATGAGGCGCAACCTCCGACCGTGACCTATTATGAATGATATGTTCTAATGTAAATCATGAAACAATGTCGTGTATGCAAATCCACATGTAATCTATACCACTTGTACGCTTTTGAAAATAGAATTTATCGTCGAAATATATGTTTATGACATCTCGTCATGTTATAAAATACTTTACAAGTATTTACGTTGAAATGATATCTTACGATAATCATATAATGACTTATTATGAAATTATAACTTTCGTCTTAAATTAATGTCATTGAAATTTCATGAAAGTGACAGAAACGGCCTTGAAAAGCTAATCGTAAAATGGTGCACGTCGAGCGTTAGGAAACAAACTCAACTGTTTTGGGAAGCTTGTATCATTATCTCAAAGTTTTAGTATTTAAGTTTTCATCATAGAGGTATCGATCATGTAGAAAAAGATAGGTAAAGTATGGTACTTTAGTCCAAAATATCGTGTAAGGATGGTTTTCGGCAAAGTTTAAGTAACCGTATTTTATTCATTACAACTCCGCTTGACAAACGGTCGGACATTTTGGAAAATATGCTTGGCGAATCTACTTTTACTAGAAGACATCACGTTATAAAAAGTACTCCAAATTAGTTCTCCAACTTTGTTCTCCAAATTTGTTCTCCAAATGATTTGTTCTCCAAAATGGTTTGTTATCCAAATTATTTGTTCTCCAAAATGGTTTGTTCTCCAAATTATTTGTTCTCCAAAATATTTGTTCTCCAAAATGGTTTGTTCTCCAAATGATTTGTTCTCCAAAATGGTTTGTTATCCAAATTATTTGTTCTCCAAAATGGTTTGTTCTCCAAATTATTTGTTCTCCAAAATGGTTTGTTCTCCAAATGATTTGTTCTCCAAAATATTTGTTCTCCAAAATGGTTTGTTCTCCAAATGATTTGTTCTCCAAAATGGTTTGTTATCCAAATTATTTGTTCTCCAAAATGGTTTGTTATCCAAATTATTTGTTCTCCAAATTATTTGTCTTAGCTTCATATCAAAGTAAACTTATATATTTTTGATAAAATCGACACATTTTATAACGCCTAAGCCTCATTTTGACTCGTACAAAATAGACGTCACATGCTGAAATTTTCAGAATTTTATAGTTTCGACGTCAAACTTGAAAAATTCATAACATCTTCGTTATAGCTCCGTTTTAATCCGTTCAAGCGGCCACGTTTTCGTTTTGAAGTGTATTTTCTAAATCTCTAGCCCAAAATATTTTACAAACTGTCGGATTTTCCAGATTTTCAAAATATGGACAGACCCTTATATATAGTTGTCGAAATGAGTTTTTATCGCGCAAAACCTATTCTAACCAATTCAAAACAACTCCGAAGCTATTCAAATCCTACCATACACCTTCTTAGGGTGTCATGGGTTCCTAGACATCACCAAAAGTGATATGTTACAAGGGATAGTTTATAGGATGATCATATTTCAATATAAGTAATAAAAACAACAAAAGTGGTATAAATTCATATGTAACATGCATGGTTTCTTGCAAAAATGATGAAATAACATAAAGATAAATATGAAAGAGTTATGAAGACCATGAAATGCTTACTAGTATCATGAAGAAGTTTATTGAACAAGGTTTTCCTAAATACTCCTAGGTTTTTATTTCAAAACCTAATTAGAAGTATTCTAGTTTTGCAAATCACTTGTAGCTTGAAACATCTTATGATTTCCTCTTGGTTCCCTCCTTGGCCGATCCACATGAGTAAGATGAGAGGGTTTTGTGTTTACTTCACCTTCCAAAGTGTAACACCCCAACCCGACAAGGGTAGAAGTGTCACATTCTGGTGTCATATCAGAACATACAAATAAAATTTTACAAGCGAAAGCATTATAAAATAAATTACCAAGTCATATAACGGATGACTTACAAGGAAAATACAAAATCCAATATGTCTAAAACGAAAATAAAATCTGAAAACAATGACTCTTCAAATTAAATCCAAAATGATAAAGTAGCTAAGGTCGGTCTACTCGACTAATCCAACTCTCAGCCCAACAAGCCCATCTTCAAACCTAAAAACCTGCCGCAGGAAAAGAAATGCGGATGAGCTTAAAAAGCCCAGTGAACAGATATAACAAAACGAAAGCTACAAAAAATCAGAAATGTGAAATGAAATAAGGAACAGATAACAAGGTCGCAACGGAAAGGAATCAATGAGACGATGAGGGTCCTGCACACAATCACACAAATACCCAAAGGGAACAGATAACAGAGGAGGAAAAACACATAGCACATTGATGACATAAACGTGCGCACATCTAAATAACCAGGCATACAATAAAGTAGGAAATCAGAGTATAAATAGGCCAACGGAAGTCCAAATGCTAGCAGAAGCAATTAACGAGAAAGTAAGCATGGAAATCACACAAGTCAAATAATTACAGTTAATAACATAACCAGTATCATAACAGCGGAAGTACTAACAGCAGTCAAAACATGGCAGCCACACGTAACAAGTAGGAATACAGTACAAACATTATAATTGAATGGATTAAGGACATAGCAGGGCAACTAAAAAAGTTAACAAGCCGGACAACATAAGTTGAACCATTTATCCAATCCAACAGTAGCATAAACAGAATTGTAAACATGGCAGGTCAAAATAAACAGGTAAGGATACTAACGGATAGTCATAGTCCACGAGATTAACTGAACGAGGTATACAAGATAAACAGACAAAACAATCGATCAAACACTAGCCTGGTCACCAGACAATCAGAGGGGACGTAACAGTAAGATAACATATAATCAGATGACAACAGGTGAATCATATAATCGCATATTAATCACATCGTAGCGGTAAACGGTAGTCACACAAACATGTAAAAGCATAATCAAATTCAATAACCATAATAATAATAACTCGGTACGTGAATGGAATGGTAGAAGAATAAGTCACATAAGGGTACAGGGTAACGGATAATCAATGCAGAATATGGTACGTAAGGGAATATAGAAGGTACAATATAGGTATGTCAATAGTGTAAGGTTTGTCAGAAATCCATCTCGAGCCAACAAAACAAATCAATATCAATAGTGGCAATAGTCGCCAATAGTATCCAATAGTAGCCATTGTATTCGGAGGGGTGACCTCGGAATACCAAACCAATAGGAGGGGAGACCTCAGTAACCAATGGAGTAGCTAGCTCCCAAACTGTGAAGACGCGTATTGCACACGACATCATTCACCAGACAGATCATAACATTTCAGATAACAGAACAAATCTAGGATGCATCCATACACCCCTGCAGACAAATAGTGGCCATACAATATATATTGAGCTCATAATCAGATAACAGAAAGGGACGGTGTGGAACATCACTCAACCACACTAGAGTCATGCCATTGGTGCATCAATGACACGGCCATGTTACCTTCATGGCTAGGGAACAATATTTGGCTCGGGTATCAATCTGAAGGGTCAAACAAAGGTCCACAGTGTAGCAATATGTCAGTCATCATAATCAGAGGTTCAATATCAGTAGCTCACAATTCAAAGGTTCATAGCAATAGTCAATATCAAAGTCCAATATCAAAGGTTCAGTAACAGAGGTTCAGTAACAAAGGTCCAATAACAGAGGGGTCAATAGCAATGGTTCAATATCAGAGGGTCAATAGCAAGGAATCATAGCAACGAAATATCATAAGCGAATAAAGTCAAAGGACAAGAAAGTCATGAGAAATCTCTACTGAAAAGGGATAGAATATCTGTACCTCAATCGAAGCAAGCAAAATAGAAACGTAAGTCACACGATGCATCAATCCCGCCGTCCGGAACCTATATGAAGTTGGATAACGCTTAATAAAGTCGGATTACTCATTTGAGACGGCTTTCCATTTTTAGCAGGTTCCAACTTTTAGTAACTATTTTAGATAAATTTCCATATTTAACAGGTTTCTCGAATTAGTAACTTGATACTTTAGAGTTATAATTGCCAATTGAAATAGACTTAAAGGTTTAATATAATCACTATTATAGTTTAGGGTATATTTTGTCATTTCATCATAGTTCAAGGTTTGCATGCGACAACATTTAAAGATGAGGGTTAAAAATGAAATATATTATAAATAAAACATGCACATTTGTAACCATTCGTACAATTTCATGTATCTCATTTCACATCTCATTTGTAAAACCTTTTTTTTCCCACTTGAACTCGATATGCAATTTACCCTCGCTCGCGGTTCATAAAACTTACCAACACGACTCAGTAACCGCACCTAATGACTAACCCCCGACTCGCCTTCCCCGACACCCTTTTTATGTACCATATAACTCACTTGATAATCCCGCAATGACCCTCGAACATACCCCCACAAACCAAGTGTAAACTCTTTCTAAACTGAATCATACTCGTTACCCATCCCTTGCGATACCAAGACCAAACCGAGACAACATGTTTTTATGAATTAAAACCGAACCATATACAATTTGTTTACAAGTCTCGTGAACAAGGCTAGAACTCGTATAATATTCAACACCTTCGAATGACAAAACCATATACAATCGACACATATAATGTTTTCATGATTGTGACTCGTTTTAGGCTGATTTAAACTGTAATCTGTATCCATTTGTATCATCATATGAACAAGTATATTATGTTGAGTTTCCTTTTCTTTTCAGCATCCATGATCATGCTCTTACAAGGTGGGTCGAATTATAGCATTTAAAACAGGTCCACACGCATGGGTCTATATATATGGTTCGATATGTATGTAAGGTTGAAACAAATTTGAGGTGGTTAATGCTTAGGATTCATGTGACTAGGGATTCACAACAGGAGTGTCTATGGGTTGAATAACATGCGTGGCCTACATCCTTTGTTAGATTAGGTGGTTCTAATACATGATTTCATGTAACTACTCTCATTATTTATGTGATGATTATAACATATTATCCATGTGGGAATTTAGTCGATTTTCATGCATGCTCAAGGAGGTCAATTTACACGACAACATGCAAAGAAAACAAGGGAGGAAGAATTAGAAGAGATTCGATGATACCAACCCTATATGTCGAGTGGGAGAAAACGAAACCCGGAGAGCAGCTCACTACCAACCAGCTTCCTTTTTGCCTTGTAAATCGAATGAGATGAGGGAACCGGTTATATTTGCCGTCACTTTAATTATGCTAGGGTTTTTTTTTTCTTGTGTTTATTTTGAGAGAAAGTAAGGAGATATAAATGAGATAATTGGGGAGAATATTTTGGGTGGTTAGGCGTTTTCTCAAGCCGAGCATGGGGGGTTTTGAAGACCAAATCACAATTTTATTTACTTACCAAAATTATATTGTTACACTTAATTTAAATTAATGTGTTAGATTTATTTCGTTATATAAGTGTAATTTTTTTTATTCTCAAAGTCTTGTGTAAAACATTTATAAATTAAGTAATCAACAAAATTAACGAGCTTGCTTTATTTTACGGATTTTATAATGAGGGCATTAGGGTCATTTAACACGTTTACGAATTTTAGGGTTTTACAACTCTTCCCCTCTAAAAGAAAATTTTTCGTCCTCGAAAATATAAGTCGCAGAGGTACACAGAGACGTACGAGTTTAAGGCAGACGCAGTACTCCATAAGTTCGCATAATCGTAACAATTTCGGGTCCCAAGCGTACAAAACTTATACATAACAGATGTCGGCGAGAATCTCGCAAAGAGGTACAGAATTCCAAACGAACAGGAGGATTGACCCATAACGGATGTAAGCCCTAGTCCATTCACGTACCAAACCCAGGCATTTTCCAAGACGTCGTATGATTTCAATAAGTTCAAATTATATGATCTCGGTATTATCACGTTGATCAGGCGTCATAATACTTGCATCACATAACAAGTCCTTATTATCATCATATTTTGCCTCGGGTCATGACAACCCACATAACCCAAAATCACAACAAAACATATACACATACAGGTAGCAAGTAACATACAAAAACAGACCAGATACACATACATGCAACATATACTACATCAAACCAACTTACCATACCACAAAAGAAAGAAGGCCACCAACTTCCTCGGAACGGCTCCTCATGACTCATTACTGACGATCCAAAACAAAACTGAGATATCACCAAAATGCTAAACGATAAAACTTCATGATCCAAACCGAGTTCTGAACAAATCCAAGAGAAGAAATACCGATCAAAATCACTTAACAAAATATCAAACCGCCTCAATACGCATGACAACGAATCGGAGTAACACAAGTCGCGCCCAAATCTTAAGAAGTAGATGAACCTTCTCAGCCACTGGTTGAATCTTGTCTCCATCTCTTGCGTCTTTGGTTGATCCGTCCAGCTTCGTCCAGCAGCATCCTGATGTCTCCAGCAGCACGACGGTCGGGTGTGGCTTCTGCTTCACGAACCTCTCCAGCTCTGGGACTGTTGCAGCAATGCAGGGTTGGCACCATCATCTTCGGCTCCATGGTAGTCACCATTTAACGATCGACAACGGATGTGCGAAGACAAAATAACAAAATTTGATGCGAAAAGAGGAAGGCCAAATCAGTGAAGACAAACGAATATCAAAGTTAAATATGAACGACTATCAAATGGATCGGAGAAGATCAGAACAAACGGAAGCCTAGTGTCTACCCAAATCCTCACAGGTCAATCCTATGGTCAACAAGACGAAACCTTTACTCTGATACCATAATTGTAACACCCCAACCCGACAAGGGTAGAAGTGTCACATTCTGGTGTCATATCAGAACATACAAATAAAATTTTACAAGCGAAAGCATTATAAAATAAATTACCAAGTCATATAACGGATGACTTACAAGGAAAATACAAAATCCAATATGTCTAAAACGAAAATAAAATCTGAAAACAATGACTCTTCAAATTAAATCCAAAATGATAAAGTAGCTAAGGTCGGTCTACTCGACTAATCCAACTCTCAGCCCAACAAGCCCATCTTCAAACCTAAAAACCTGCCGCAGGAAAAGAAATGCGGCTGAGCTTAAAAAGCCCAGTGAACAGATATAACAAAACGAAAGCTACATAAAATCAGAAATGTGAAATGAAATAAGGAACAGATAACAAGGTCGCAACGGAAAGGAATCAATGAGACGATGAGGGTCCTGCACACAATCACATAAATACCCAAAGGGAACAGATAACAGAGGAGGAAAAACACATAGCACATTGATGACATAAACGTGCGCACATCTAAATAACCAGGCATACAATAAAGCAGGAAATCAGAGTATAAATAGGCCAACGGAAGTCCAAATGCTAGCGGAAGCAATTAACGAGAAAGTAAGCATGGAAATCACACAAGTCAAATAATTACAGTTAATAACATAACCAGTATCATAACAGCGGAAGTACTAACAGCAGTCAAAACATGGCAGCCACACGTAACAAGTAGGAATACAGTACGAACATTATAATTGAATGGATTAAGGACATAGCAGGGCAACTAAACAAGTTAACAAGCCGGACAACATAAGTTGAACCATTTATCCAATCCAACAGTAGCATAAACAGAATTGTAAACATGGCTGGTCAAAATAAACAGGTAAGGATACTAACAGATAGTCATAGTCCACGAGATTAACTGAACGAGGTATACAAGATAAACAGACAAAACAATCGATCAAACACTAGCCTGGTCACCAGACAATCAGAGGGGACGTAACAGTAAGATAACATATAATCAGATGACAACAGGTGAATCATATAATCGCATATTAATCACATCGTAGCGGTAAACGGTAGTCACATAAACATGTAAAAGCATAATCAAATTCAATAACCATAATACTAATAACTCGATATGTGAATGGAATGGTAGAAGAATAAGTCACATAAGGGTACAGGGTAACGGATAATCAATGCAGAATATGGTACGTAAGGGAATATAGAAGGTACAATATAGGTATGTCAATAGTGTAAGGTTTGTCAGAAATCCATCCCGAGCCAACAAAACAAATCAATATCAATAGTGGCAATAGTCGCCAATAGTATCCAATAGTAGCCATTGTATTCGGAGGGGTGACCTCGGAATACCAAACCAATAGGAGGGGAGACCTCAGTAACCAATGGAGTAGCTAGCTCCCAGACTGTGAAGACGCGTATTGCACACGACATCATTCACCAGACAGATCATAACATTTCAGATAACAGAACAAATCTAGGATGCATCCATACGCCCCTGCAGACAAATAGTGGCCATACAATATATATTGAGCTCATAATCAGATAACAGAAAGGGACGGTGTGGAACATCACTCAACCACACTAGAGTCATGCCATTGGTGCATCAATGACACGGCCATGTTACCTTCATGGCTAGGGAACAATATTTGGCTCGGGTATCAATCTGAAGGGTCAAACAAAGGTCCACAGTGTAGCAATATGTCAGTCATCGTAATCAGAGGTTCAATATTAGTAGCTCATAATTCAAAGGTTCATAGCAATAGTCAATATCAAAGTCCAATATCAAAGGTTCAGTAACAGAGGTTCAGTAACAAAGGTCCAATAACAGAGGGGTCAATAGCAATGGTTCAATATCATAGGGTCAATAGCAAGGAATCATAGCAACGAAATATCATAAGCGAATAAAGTCAAAGGACAAGAAAGTCATGAGAAATCCCTACTGAAAAGGGATAGAATATCTGTACCTCAATCGAAGCAAGCAAAATAGAAACGTAAGTCACACGATGCATCAATCCCGCCATCCGGAACCTATATGAAGTTGGATAACGCTTAATAAAGTCGAATTACTCATTTGAGACGGCTTTCCATTTTTAGCAGGTTCCAACTTTTAGTAACTATTTTAGATAAATTTCCATATTTAACAGGTTTCTCGAATTAGTAACTTGATACTTTAGAGTTATAATTGCCAATTGAAATAGACTTAAAGGTTTAATATAATCACTATTATAGTTTAGGGTATATTTTGTCATTTCATCATAGTTCAAGGTTTGCATGCGACAACATTTAAAGATGAGGGTTAAAAATGAAATATATTATAAATAAAACATGCAACATTTGTAACCATTCGTACAATTTCATGTATCTCATTTCACATCTCATTTGTAAAACCTTTTTTTTCCCACTTGAACTCGATATGCAATTTACCCTTGCTCGCGGTTCATAAAACTTACCAACACGACTCGGTAACCGCACCTAATGACTAACCCCCGACTCGCCTTCCCCGACACCCTTTTTATGTACCATATAACTCACTTGATAATCCCGCGATGACCCTCGAACATACCCCCACAAACCAAGTGTAAACTCTTTCTAAACTGAATCATACTCGTTACCCATCCCTTGCGATACCAAGACCAAACCGAGACAACATGTTTTTATGAATTAAAACCGAACCATATACAATTTGTTTACAAGTCTCGTGAACAAGGCTAGAACTCGTATAATATTCAACACCTTCGAATGACAAAACCATATACAATCGACACATATAATGTTTTCATGATTGTGACTCGTTTTAGGCTGATTTAAACTGTAATCTGTATCCATTTGTATCATCATATGAACAAGTATATTATGTTGAGTTTCCTTTTCTTTTCAGCATCCATGATCATGCTCTTACAAGGTGGGTCGAATTATAGCATTTAAAACAGGTCCACACGCATGGGTCTATATATATGGTTCGATATGTATGTAAGGTTGAAACAAATTTGAGGTGGTTAATGCTTAGGATTCATGTGACTAGGGATTCTCAACAGGAGTGTCTATGGGTTGAATAACATGCGTGGCCTACATCCTTTGTTAGATTAGGTGGTTCTAATACATGATTTCATGTAACTACTCTCATTATTTATGTGATGATTATAACATATTATCCATGTGGGAATTTAGTCGATTTTCATGCATGCTCAAGGAGGTCAATTTAAACGACAACATGCAAAGAAAACAAGGGAGGAAGAATTAGAAGAGATTCGATGATACCAACCCTATATGTCGAGTGGGAGAAAACGAAACCCGGAGAGCAGCTCACTACCAACCAGCTTCCTTTTTGCCTTGTAAATCGAATGAGATGAGGGAACCAGTTATATTTGCCGTCACTTTAATTATGCTAGGGTTTTTTTTTCTTGTGTTTATTTTGAGAGAAAGTAAGGAGATATAAATGAGATAATTGGGGAGAATATTTTGGGTGGTTAGGCGTTTTCTCAAGCCGAGCATGGGGGGTTTTGAAGACCAAATCACAATTTTATTTACTTACCAAAATTATATTGTTACACTTAATTTAAATTAATGTGTTAGATTTATTTCGTTATATAAGTGTAATTTTTTTTATTCTCAAAGTCTTGTGTAAAACATTTATAAATTAAGTAATCAACAAAATTAACGAGCTTGCTTTATTTTACGGATTTTATAATGAGGGCATTAGGGTCATTTAACACGTTTACGAATTTTAGGGTTTTACACAAAGTGTGTGTTCTATGTGTTTTAGGTTGAATAAGTTACTTGTATTATTACAAAATATCTAAACATAACATGAGGTGTACATTTATAAGATATTTATCAACAAAATGGTGAGTCATGGGAGCAAGGTGGCCGGCCATGGGTATATTTGGGAGAGGGTTGGGTAGTTTTTGTAATTAAATGTATTATTTGTTAAGTATAGTGTATAATTTGTAGGTATAAATTGGTAATAATTGTAGCGTTAACTAAAAATAGATTTTAACGGAACAAAATAAAATGTATTGAAGTCATAAAAATTATAAAAATACATTTCTCACAAGTATTGAGTGAATAAATATTTATCATGTTGAATTTACGAAAACCGTCGTAAATATATATATATATAACAATTTATATACAAAATAAATTGAAAACATCGGGTAAACCAATAATATAATTTTTATAGTCTTAAAAGTAGTATAAAAATATATTAGGATAGTTTTTGAAAGTGTCGGATCAATGTTTCAAAATAATGTTTACGCGATAGCGTTTATTTAATAGGAAAATAAACGTTTAATGAAAAATGCAAATCCATGCATGAACCGATATGAAATGATGTTATTGATGATATGTAGACTAAATCTAGTCTATATGAAATGTCCTTGATGATATATTCATGAATACGCAGCTTAACCCTCCAGGTTACGCGTATTTAATACTCGTAAACCTAATTTACGAAAAATGATGAATAGTGACTCATGAATCGTGATTTTTTTAGGGAATGAATAGTGTTTCGTGAATAGTAAATTTTGAAATACGTTCTCAGAATATTACTTCGACTTCGAAAACGGTGAATAGTAAAATTTTGAATAGTAACCGGTGAATAGTAAATTCCCGAGATGAATAGTAAATTTTGAAAATGACCTGAAATTGCGAGTTGTCACATTCGCCCAACCAAAAAGGAATTCAGTCCCTGAATTCAGTCCATGTTAGGTTCTACAATGTTACTTGTGAAAAGGTGAGGATATTTGAGTCATATTGGGTCGTCCAATGTTTTTCTGAATCGTACCACGCCTTTCCAAGACGGGACTTTGAACATAATTTTGTTGCCAACTTGAAATTCTAATGGTTTGCGACTTATGGAACATACTTCCAATATTTTGCGTCGTATATCGACGTAGCTTATCTGGCTATATGTTGTTATTTGTAACTGATTTTTGATCTGTACGATCACTTTGTTGTTTCATGAATGAGTCATTGACTAGTGAGTTGGACTTTCCTGATTTTGACCCGTGAATAAGTGATTGACACCTCAACCTTAGAGTGCCTCAAATGGTGTAGTCAATATGTTCATGTAATAACTATTGTTGTAAATCAACTTGTCGATGAAGAATGATTTACCTAATCATTTCTAGAATATCACACATGCCTTGAGCATATCTTCTACTGTTTGAATCGTTCTCTCGCTCTAACCATTGAGCTGAGGATAATTGATGGTAATCATGTCCTAGTAGGTTCCATGGAAAGATTGAAATGATTGTCAGAAGTCTAAGGTGAATCGAATAGTTTATAATAGGTAAAACTGAAATTGATACCACGTGTCTCGTGCCAAATTTCAAAATGTTAAGTCTGTCGAAAAAAATGACCTTATTGAAAAGAATAGATTATGGGTAACAATTGTGATTCCTCGCGTTTCTCGTCCTAGTGAATGTCATGACTTGAATCTTACTTGCCTAAGGTGTTTAGTATCCATGACTAAAATGTTTATTGTTTGATTATCGAAGTGTTTCCATGCTCTATGTTGTAAAGTCACAAAACCTTAAATATTTAAGTGATGTAGTATTGTGATTGGTTTTCAAGACTCGTTCTGATATTGAGTGCTTCTAAAATAGTTCATCACTAGATTTTCATCATGTCCGCAAAACATAGTTATCAGCTTGTACTATACCAAGGAATGTTTGTTCTAATTTCACTTGTAGATGGAGAGTCATTGATTGTTCGATATGTTTAAACCTGTTGCATCTCTTAATATGAAAGTGAGGTTATCCGTAATTTCTAGAGAACACAATGCCTTAGGGAAAGTTTATATCGATAACCTAAATTTAACCAAATTTCCCTTTAGGGGAAACTCATTATAGGGAAATTCACATATTGTTGAGGCCATGTTTAATGAAATGTTCTGTAGTCTTGATTAGAAGACTTGGTTTCTCCCTATAGTGTTGCTTAGTGCGTATTTGCTTCGTACTAATTCTTGTAACTCGGTCTAGCTAGTACTTTTGAAATAATAGAAATTGGCTTCAAATCCAAAGATAGTGGTTCGGATTGTCCCGTGATGGCTTAAGATTTTTATTGAGTTTTGAAAGGCTACCTACTTCTAGTCCTTGTTGGTAATTCCAAAATCCTTTCATTGTTTTCTTGTATCGAGGAATCCTCCTCATAGATGGTATAGAAAGCTGATGAGTGTCTAAATACTCATCATTTTTGTACAATCTAGACTGCAAAAACATCTGAAAACACTCAAAAATGCATCAAAATGATAAAAATATCACAAATCAGTGTTTTATGTGTTTTAAATGCAAAAAGATCAAAATCAGATGAAAAACGTATCAAGTTTGCAAAATTAGCAGTTTTAGTCCCCCAAGTTTTAAAAGTTGTCAAATCTAGTCCCTGGAATTCAAAAATGTGGAATTTTATCATTCAAGGTCCCTGAAGTATTCTAAGTTGTAAAAAATGATCCTTGAATGATTCTTTGGTCAATTGGCAAGAAAGGTCCCTAAACTTTGGAAAATTGCAAAATTAGTCCTTGGACCTTTTAAAATGGATTTTATGCAAATAGGATCCTTGTTTTATCAATGTTTGTCATGTTTGGTCCTTGTGAGAAGTTTGGAAAAGTGTCAAGTTCAGTCCTTGAAGTTTGATGAAATTACATTTTTGGTCCTTGTTATGCTAGCCAAACCAACCGGACCCTTATGTTATTAATCCCAATCCAACACCACCTTGGCCCAATCCCTTCCCAAGCCCAACATCCATCCCCGTTTAATATTAAATCCGGTCAAAAGGGTCAAACCCCGCCCAAATACCAGGCACTATTCACCCTTCTCTCTCACAAACACTGTAAACCAAAAACCAGAGCAGTTTTCCATATTTTTCAACATCCCACTTGCCTCACCTCACCCCACTCCTTACCTTGTCCCCCCTCCTCTTCCACTAACACCCAAAACCCATTAATTGCAAAAAAACTGCTTGTACCTGCTCAAGTAGAATTTGGCGCCAAAAAAGCCATTTAAGCGGCTAGGATTAATTTGACTAAATCAAGGGCTCAAATTAGTGGGGAAAGTCTCACAAAGCTGAAAAGACTTCAAAGAGTCATTATAAAGAGAGAAGGAGGCAGATATAGGGGAGGAGTAGTTAGCAGTAGTGTAATTTTATTTTCAAGTACAGTAAAACCTCTGTAAATTAATAGTGTTGGGACCGGAATATTTTATTAATTTAGCGAGATATTATTATATCGATAAATTAATAATTTATTAATTTAAAAAGGTTTTGTATATGATCTTTAAATTTACAAAGCAAATATACTAGTTACAATGTATACTAGTTAGAGATGAAAAATAAGTTTTGATTATCACTTTATGAATTTACATTTACAAATTAATTGAATTTGTCAAGTTCATTGGTTATAAATAAGTAAAAAGTTAGTTTCGTTAAGACAAGTTCCAGTTACGTATAACCTTAATTGAATTATATGAATTTTTACAAGTTCCAATTACTTATGGCCTTTATATATATGTATGAAATTTTTAGTAATTATTAATTTATAGTTTTTTTGGGACCAATATATATACACTAGGGTTTCAAAAAAATTATTATCTTATTATTTTATCGATTGAGGGGGTAAATTTGTACTGGTCCCAAGTTGGGACTGGACAAATTATTAATTTTATCGAGGTTATTAATTTATCGAGTATTAATTTATAGAGGTTTTACTGTATGTCGTTTTAAATATTTTAAGTTTTCCAGTTAATGTTTAAGTTTTCAGATACTTTGTAATCAATATTCAGTGTATTAAAAACTTAATTTCAGTTCCAATTTCAATTCTTGTACACGATTTCAGTTTATGCATATTTTATTGTTCAAAATTTCAAACTACTTAAATGTTGTACTTAGTTGTTGCTAAGGATTGAAAAAGCTCATATAAGCTCTTATAAAGCTTTTCTAAGCTCTTAGAATCCTTAAAACTCAGTTTGTAGTTAAAAACAGAAAATTCACAAAAATACCAAGAAAATAGTGAGAAAATAAAAAAATCAATGGAGAAGGTACAAGAAGACTGGTGAAGAGCTGATTTTGGATTGCTTATTGGTTTAGAGCTTCTTGGGAAGCCATAGGAGTGATCTCAGTCTTTGGTTCTTTGTTTTGTGCATTAACTCGTTTTGTAAGCCATAGTGTTAATTTTAGTTCAAATCTGTTTTATTACAGTTAATATCAGTTCATAAGTAGATATATTAGTTTAAAAACTTGTTTTAATACTATAAGCTTTATAACAGTTTAGTAAAAAGGTGTTTGGATCAATTTGGTTATATGTATTAGTAGCCAACTGTGTCATTACTTGTTGTGTTTTCATGTCACTTTAGCATTTAGTAGCTCAGTACAAGCATAAAAACCAAGTCTTATTTGAGGAAAAGTCAAAATCATTGTTAAAACCATGCCACTTGTTAACTGTTAGAGATTAAGATTGCATAATCATCATTTAAGTTTTAAAAGTTGTTTATCTACCTTAAATCAGTTTCATATTAGCTTAATATAACATATTTAGTCATTTAGGATCATCATAAGTTCATAAAAGTCAAACTAGTTCATTTTATAAAAAGTCAAAATTTCCAAATACCCGTTTTTGAATAAACTTTAGAATTTTATTGTGTACTTAATATTAAGATTTAGCTTAAATCCTTTTGGGATATTAAATTTTAGCTGCTTAACAAAATTAGAAAAATACTAGTTCAGTTTTAATTAGCTTGTAAAGTGCTTATTTTTAAGCTTGTTTTGACCCCTTTTCTGAAATATGCCCTGTGCACAGTGATTTCCAACTTTTTCAAGAGCTTCTCAAAAGCTTAATAGTGGAAGCTAAACTTTGTAAATTAACTTTTTAGAGATTTCAGTTGGTTAGCTAGTTAGTTCAAGTGGTTGTTTTCAATTCTTAGCTTATTTCAGTGCTTAAATACTAGCTTAAAGATACTTAGAAACCAAATAGTTTCCTGTGCAACAGTTAATCTTTATGCTTATTTGGATTTTGCTAAAGTGCTTATTTCTATGTTTTTGTGCTTATTCAGTTGCAACATTAGCTTATAATCATTCTCTTAGCTTATCTCAGTTTTCCTTTGCTTATTTTTAGCTTAAAAGCCACTTTGGCTTAAATCTTTTTCTTATTTCCTTTTAAAGTCCACTGTTGAGAACTTCAGCTTATACAGTGCTTATTATTCAGTTTTATAAAAAGTTTCAGTTGTGAAAAGTGTTTATTTTAGTGTACTTAATAAGTTTGAAAAAGAAAAATCGAAAAAAAAAAGTAAGCAAAAGGCAAGAGGTGGGATTCGAACCCAAGACCTCCTGCCCAACAGTCCATGCTCCAACACACAACACCAAACCCAACTCGCCCTTGGGTCTTTATTGGTTTTAATTTGCAAAATTAATCCCTTAAGGACTCTTTGGCAGTTTTAACCATAAGCCCATTTTAGCTTATTTAGTGCTTATTTTCTAAAGCAACCTCCAAGTTTTTTATTTTTCTTAAGACTAGCATTGTTTAAAGTATTTTTTGTGATTTTTTTAGATTTTTCTCAAAATGTTTAGTATTTTTAATTAATTAATTAGTGTAAAATAGTATTTAATTCGTAATAAATAATTTAAGAGTCGAAAAAATACCCGGCTTTTTCCTAAAATTTTCTTTTGTCATATAGTACGTAATAAAATTGTTTTTACACTTGTAGGACTTTTATTTCATAAATTTTACGTTTTGTCTTGCGCTCCAGCGTAATTTTTATAAATAACGTACGTTTCCATTTTAAGTAACGTTTTTAGATAATTTGAGTTTACGTTTTAGTTAATATAGTTTATTTAAGTTATTTTATTTTATAAAATCATAAAAACATCATTGTAAAAATAGTGATAGCGTTTATTTAATATATATATTTTTTAATTTTCTTAATTTGCATTTAAGTCGCTTTATTTTATAAACTTTTTCAGTAGTGTAATTATTCATCAATATCCTTTCTGATCACTATCATTAGTGATCATTCTACCGTCTGATCAAGTGTTTACACACCATTGAGTCTCCGTGGGACTAAACGACCCGGGAATTCATTCTATTCTCTGATCTTCATTGTATTTGTGTCTGAACTGTTTTAAGCCTGTTACGGCTGGTCATTCACAAGTGGCCAGTTTGTGTGATTAGACTTGACGGTTTAGCACATATCAAAAGCCTTTCCTAAGAAGGTAACTCATCAAATTCTAACTTATCGGTTGAGTGAGGGATGAATGGAGTGGGCTTCTATAGAGTATTAACAAAAAGAAATGTTTATGAACAATTTATCTGATTACCAAGCTTTGCTTTTGATTGAAGATTGTTTTTGAAAGTTTGAGATGATACTTGTTTCTTTCATGACATAATTCTTCCTAAATTATACATAGGTGATCAGGCCATGTATAATCGAGGACCAATGATGTGATGCTTGGTTTTGTTGAGATGGTATTATGTTCCTCCGAAGTTTTAAATGGTATTCAACGTTTTGTTTTGTAAGATAATGGCTCAATAATTTTTCAGAGTAACATGAAAATCGTTTCGCATGATGGTATTAGATAGTTGATAAAATGACTGAAAGCCAATTGATAGGGTGGTAACGAAACAACTTTGTTTTAAAACTTTATGAAACAATGTTTCTAATATGGTGTAGAATGGTTTGCAATATACTTAAGTGAAATAATGTTATGAAGTAGTAGCAAAGTAACTTGAAATAAAATTTGTTAAATGGTTTGTAGGATGCGCGGGGAAACCTCCTAGAATGGTAATAGTTTCCTAATTAGTCAAGAATAAAGTTGGCCTAACCCCTAGCAAGATAGTGAGGTATTGTCGCGAAATGATTGAAAATTGGGCAATTGGAATAAGGAATGAAATAAACAAAGGTTGTGATTATCGTGGAGATAATAAATGATAAAGATTACATTAGCTAGAAAGGTACTTATTATCGGTTCCTGTCGGTGATCTAATCATGCCTCAAGTGTAGGAGTAGTAGGCTGTCTAGCAACAACAACTTTGAAACTCTCACAGTCCTCAAATCTATAAGATAGTGTAGTTTCTGTAGTCTTAGTGATAGATGGTAGTGGTGTGTCAAATTATGCACGCTTCCCAAGCGGCAAATCAAATGTATGACTAATAGGTCCACTAGGACTAAGCTTGTAAGTCCTACCAAATGGTATGATCTGTCTCAACAGAATGATAAAAATTGTCCTGATCCTACAGTGAATCAATGGTGATCGTGATGGTGTAGGTGCAACTTCGTCCTCCTAAAAGGGTCCAGTCTCATCAACTGATGTTATCGGTGTTGAGTCAACTGATGTTAAAATTGTGATAGGGAATGACAGGGCATTCCCCATGTCAAAGTATGATGTGAGTATGATGGAATGGGTATCTGAAGGCATTAATGTGACAATCGATTTTGAAATGAAAGTAACTAACTCGTAAAATGTGCGTATAAAACCGCATGTATAGTGACTATGCACTTATGATGAAATGATGAGATGCTATGATGATGTAGTTATAGTCTAGGGTCAATGATGCAACCTAGTTCTCTATAACCGAAGCTCTGATACCAATCTTTCACACCCCCAAATTACCTGTTTTGCAGCGGAATGGAATTCCTGGGGATGACTGTCATAGCATCACAATCACAGTTATATTGAACGACCTAAAGTGTCGTTTGGAAAATACATCGTTTGATTTAATAAAAACATTCAGAGTTACAAAGATAGGTCCCAAATGAAAGTTACTATGTGCGGAAAATAAGTTTGATACAATCCAAACGATGTTTAAAGTGCATAAAATCCATATGTGACGCGTCGTCACCGCGACTCTATGATAAGTCCTTATGTATGCCATGATGTGAATGCCTTAGTTATCTGAAAATACATTGCTAAAAGTGTCAACACAATGGTTGAGTGAGTTCATAGAGTTCGTGAAAAAGTTTAATACGACTACCACAAGTATAAATTATGTATGACAATGTCGCCACAAAAATGTTACAATTGCTATAAGTCCATGACACCGAAGCTTGACTGATGTTCGCCCCAACAGAGTGTTTGCCAAACAACTCAATAATGATAATGAAGTGAAATGCATCCGTCCGGTTGGAATCCGCCAACCCGGATGGAGGTGTCACCCTCGATAGATCTATCCACTCACCCTAGCTTCTATGAAATTAACGGCTCATGTTCATGAAATGGGGACATTTAACTGGCAATGAGGTAACTTAAGCAATGTAATGAATTTGATATACTTGGCATCGTAATAAAATGATGTACAATGTATTCTCCCCCGTAGGTTTGAAATAAGTAAAACTTGAATAAATCGGGGCTATGAAAACTCACCTGTTGCAATGATAATGATGATGTAATGGCAATACTGAAATGAGGCGCAACCTCCGACCGTGACCTATTATGAATGATATGTTCTAATGTAAATCATGAAACAATGTCGTGTATGCAAATCCACATGTAATCTATACCACTTGTACGCTTTTGAAAATAGAATTTATCGTCGAAATATATGTTTATGACATCTCGTCATGTTATAAAATACTTTACAAGTATTTACGTTGAAATGATATCTTACGATAATCATATAATGACTTATTATGAAATTATAACTTTTCGTCTTAAATTAATGTCATTGAAATTTCATGAAAGTGACAGAAACGGCCTTGAAAAGCTAATCGTAAAATGGTGCACGTCGAGCGTTAGGAAACAAACTCAACTGTTTTGGGAAGCTTGTATCATTATCTCAAAGTTTTAGTATTTAAGTTTTCATCATAGAGGTATCGATCATGTAGAAAAAGATAGGTAAAGTATGGTACTTTAGTCCAAAATATCGTGTAAGGATGGTTTTCGGCAAAGTTTAAGTAACCGTATTTTATTCATTACAACTCCGCTTGACAAACGGTCGGACATTTTGGAAAATATGCTTGGCGAATCTACTTTTACTAGAAGACATCACGTTATAAAAAGTACTCCAAATTAGTTCTCCAACTTTGTTCTCCAAATTTGTTCTCCAAATGATTTGTTCTCCAAAATGGTTTGTTATCCAAATTATTTGTTCTCCAAAATGGTTTGTTCTCCAAATTATTTGTTCTCCAAAATATTTGTTCTCCAAAATGGTTTGTTCTCCAAATGATTTGTTCTCCAAAATGGTTTGTTATCCAAATTATTTGTTCTCCAAAATGGTTTGTTCTCCAAATTATTTGTTCTCCAAAATATTTGTTCTCCAAAATGGTTTGTTCTCCAAATGATTTGTTCTCCAAAATATTTGTTCTCCAAAATGGTTTGTTCTCCAAATGATTTGTTCTCCAAAATGGTTTGTTATCCAAATTATTTGTTCTCCAAAATATTTGTTCTCCAAAATGGTTTGTTATCCAAATTATTTGTTCTCCAAATTATTTGTCTTAGCTTCATATCAAAGTAAACTTATATATTTTTGATAAAATCGACACATTTTATAACGCCTAAGCCTCATTTTGACTCGTACAAAATAGACGTCACATGCTGAAATTTTCAGAATTTTATAGTTTCGACGTCAAACTTGAAAAATTCATAACTTCTTCGTTATAGCTCCGTTTTAATCCGTTCAAGCAGCCACGTTTTCGTTTTGAAGTGTATTTTCTAAATCTCTAGCCCAAAATATTTTACAAACTGTCGGATTTTCCAGATTTTCAAAATATGGACAGACCCTTATATATAGTTGTCGAAATGAGTTTTTATCGCGCAAAACCTATTCTAACCAATTCAAAACAACTCCGAAGCTATTCAAATCCTACCATACACCTTCTTAGGATGTCATGGGTTCCTAGACATCACCAAAAGTGATATGTTACAAGGGATAGTTTATAGGATGATCATATTTCAATATAAGTAATAAAAACAACAAAAGTGGTATAAATTCATATGTAACATGCATGGTTTCTTGCAAAAATGATGAAATAACATAAAGATAAATATGAAAGAGTTATGAAGACCATGAAATGCTTACTAGTATCATGAAGAAGTTTATTGAACAAGGTTTTCCTAAATACTCCTAGGTTTTTATTTCAAAACCTAATTAGAAGTATTCTAGTGTTTGCAAATCACTTGTAGCTTGAAACATCTTATGATTTCCTCTTGGTTCCCTCCTTGGCCGATCCACATGAGTAAGATGAGAGGGTTTTGTGTTTACTTCACCTTCCAAAGTGTGTGTTCTATGTGTTTTAGGTTGAATAAGTTACTTGTATTATTACAAAATATCTAAACATAACATGAGGTGTACATTTATAAGATATTTATCAACAAAATGGTGAGTCATGGGAGCAAGGTGGCCGGCCATGGGTATATTTGGGGGAGGGTTGGGTAGTTTTTGTAATTAAATGTATTATTTGTTAAGTATAGTGTATAATTTGTAGGTATAAATTGGTAATAATTGTAGCGTTAACTAAAAATAGATTTTAACGGAACAAAATAAAATGTATTGAAGTCATAAAAATTATAAAAATACATTTCTCACAAGTATTGAGTGAATAAATATTTATCATGTTGAATTTACGAAAACCGTCGTAAATATATATATATATATATATATATATATATATATATATATATATATATAACAATTTATATACAAAATAAATTGAAAACATCGGGTAAACCAATAATATAATTTTTATAGTCTTAAAAGTAGTATAAAAATATATTAGGATAATTTTTGAAAGTGTCGGATCAATGTTTCAAAATAATGTTTACGCGATAGCGTTTATTTAATAGGAAAATAAACGTTTAATGAAAAATGCAAATCCATGCATGAACCGATATGAAATGATGTTATTGATGATATGTAGACTAAATCTAGTCTATATGAAATGTCCTTGATGATATATTCATGAATACGCAGCTTAACCCTCCAGGTTACGCGTATTTAATACTCGTAAACCTAATTTACGAAAAATGATGAATAGTGACTCATGAATCGTGATTTTTTTCAGGGAATGAATAGTGTTTCGTGAATAGTAAATTTTGAAATACGTTCTCAGAATATTACTTCGACTTCGAAAACGGTGAATAGTAAAATTTTGAATAGTAACCGGTGAATAGTAAATTCCCGAGACGAATAGTAAATTTTAAAAATGACCTGAAATTGCGAGTTGTCACAAAAAGAGGTTGTGAAATCAAGTAGATTTTTTCCGGGAAAATTTTGGAAATTACCCTTTTTGCAGCTATATGCTACCAAATCGGTTAGGTACTTTTGGCGAGAAAATGTCCTTGCCAAAAGTCTAACTCGGATCATTCATAGTAGACTTTTGGCAAGGACTTGTCCTAGCCAAAAGTCTAGGCGGCTAATTAATCGGAGTTAGGCGGGGATTAACCTCTCGAATTTAGACTAATCGGCTTTATTAATTAGATTGGTCAAAAATTGATTATCGATAAGAACTGGCCAAATCGGGCATAAATCGGTTAAATCGGCAAACTCGGTTAACGCGGATCAATTTTTTTCCAAAGATTAAAGTTGAGGTTTTTATTTCCATATAACTCCCGTTTTTCACAAAATCAGTCGACACAACGATTCAAACACACTTTGAGCAGTGATGTAACACACAATGTGAAGGTATGCTCATTTTCTTATTTCAATTGAATGTTAATGACACTAATTGAATTTGAAAATTGATTTCTGAAATTTAATTGAACCATTTGAACTTTGAACCTTAAGTTATTTTGAGGCATTTTGTTTATGTTATATATGATTTCAAAAAGGGCAAATCGCATAAAAAGGTACTCATCTTATATCCAATTTCAATTAAAGGTACTATTCTTTTTTTTTCTCAATTTAAGGTACCCGACTTTTTTTTTGGGCCGATTTAGGTTTTTTTCTAACTTCCGTTAACTATTTCGTTAGTAAATTACATGTTTGGTCCTTGAGTTTGTATAGGCATTACATGTTTGGTCATTCAGTCCGTTTTTGCACATTTTCAAAAAAAAAAAATTCGAAATAATTTTTTTTTCAAAAAAAAATTTTTGAAATTTTTTTTTCCAATTTTTTTTCAAAAACAATTTTTCGAAATATTTAAAAAAAAATTCAAAATATTTTCGTCTGTTTTTGCACGAAAAAAATATTTCGAAAATTTTTTTTGAAAAAAAATATTTCGAAAAAAAATTTTTGAAAAAAATTTGGAAAAAAAATATTTCGAAAAAGTTTTTTTGAAAAAAATTTGGAAAAAAAATATTTCGAAATTTTTTTTTGATTAAAAATATTTTGAAAAAGTTTTTTTGAAAAAAAAATATTTCGAAAAAGTTTTGTTGAAAAAAATTTGGAAAAAAAATATTTCAAAAAATTGTTTTTGAAAAAAATTTGGAAAAAAAATATTTCGAATTTTTTTTTTTGAAATAAATTTTTTTCGAATTTTTTTTTTTTTTGAAAATGTGCAAAAACGGACTGAAGGACCAAACATGTAATGCCTATACAAACTCAAGGACCAAACATGTAATTTACTAACGAAATAGTTAACGGAAGTTAGAAAAAAACCTAAATCGGGCCAAAAAAAAAAGTCGGGTACCTTAAATTGAGAAAAAAAAAGAATAGTACCTTTAATTGAAATTGGAGATAAGATGAGTACCTTTTTATGCGATTTGCCCTTTCAAAAACTTTTAATTATATATATAAAAAACCCAATCCAATCAATTTCCAATTAATCGTTGCCTAACTGATTAATCGATAGACGGTACCTGACCGCTCGGCTATCACCTATCGAATTTTATGACCTTTGTTAAAACCTATGGTTTATACTTTACCAATGTCCCTCACCTTGAATTTAGTATTGCCAAGTTAGAGCAACATCTCCACATCAGGGTTTAGTACGAATTTAATTTTTTTTTAACAAGTTCGAAGAATAAGGTTTAATGTGATTCCTAATGATTGTGATTTTATTTTGCAAATTTATGTTTTGACTTTTATTGACTACTTTTTATAAAACAATCAAGTGCACTAACAAATTTTAGTGATAAAAGTAAAATTTATAACAAATCTTATACTTAGTTTTCGTAAGTTACTAAATTTATAACAAATCTTATATTTAGGCCTAGAATAGTCACTTCACACATTCTAGTATTCCACCGTCAGACTGGGCTTTAGCCTAGTATTAAGCCCACTAACACATTCTTTAGAGATATATGCACTTATTCACTGAAGATGAATGAAAGTTGTTATGGAGCATGACGTTGGTAACTTACTTGATCTTTAACTTGATATTATATTAGGACTATGCAAGTTTTGACTACCTCTATTAAAAGATACCAACTTTAGCTGTAAGCACATATATTTTTATTTTGGCCGAAGAATCTACGGGTTTTGAATCCACCGTCACAATATAAATGTGACATAAAATAATACAAATAAGTAAAAACTAACGAGATGAAATCGTTTTAACATCATTTAAATTTGATCCAGATAAAGTAGAGAGTTTTCACGATGAAATTTAAATCAGAACCATCCTATGAAGGATTCTGGAACCAAGAAGAAGACGTCTATATGTCTGCATGAAAAACTACTCATCCATCATCATTTACTTACCTTTGCCATTTTTACCCTTCTTACCCTTATTGTTTCCTTTTACTTTCTTGATTTTTACTTCTTGACTGTTATTTTCTAAGGGAGTGTTTGTTTAAGCTTATATAACATTGTCCCATAACTGTCAAAATAAGCCACAAAATTATGGCTTATGTTATATAAGCCGAACCAATATAAGCTAATAAGCCCATATATAAGCCGAAACAAACACCCCCTAATAATACCACTTTCACCAATGAATTGCCATCACCCGCTTCCTCATTGTGATTCTTCTCACTTGTTTCTTCAACCTCAGTCGCTTTGTTGTTCCCTGATACTAGCATTTTCCCATTCTCCGATTCCTGACTCATAGCATAACGGTTCATGATATCATTTATCTTTGGTGTATTACTTTGCAGCCACTTCAAGGCTTCTTGTAAAGTCTTCTCGGAAACTGAATGGTCCTCCACTTTTTTAGGCCTGGAAAAGACCCAAACACTCAAAATTATCTTCAGGTATACAAAATTATAAACACTTGTAATTTAAAGGATTGCAAATCTAACCTTTTATGAAGTGATTCTAAAAGTGCCTTGCGTTCACTTAGCTCACTAAATACAAATGTCATATCTTCTTTAGGCAACTCTTTCCCATTCTTTAAAGCTGTAGCTAATGTGTTTATATTTCTATTAAATTCCTTCTGAAAACAGGACATAAAATTAGAAGGGATCATAGCTTAGACCAATTATAGTAAAACTAAAAATACCATGATGCCTTACCTGTATCATAGATTTATCAGATACTAAGCTCGGCGACTTTAGCTTTTTCCCATCTAAAATTTCAGATATCTCATCTTGAACTTCCCAATTCGTTTGCTGTTCTCCTTTACATCCATCTACTGGATTCGAATTCAAATTTGCAACTGGTAACGTATTAGAACATGTTGCCTTTGGAGACATCTCACAACCATCATTGTTAGAAGGATTTTGCAAACAAAGTGTACTTTTTGTTGAGAACAGTTCACTTGTAATCTCCTCTTTAGATTTCGTAAGGTCAACAAATATAGCACAAGGAGCATTGATTTTAGGACTCACATCTCCCGAACACACAATTAGGAGAGGATCCTCTATGCTTAAAAACGCTTCAGAAACCACTTCTGGATTTAAGTTCAATAAATTACCCTTCCTTCTTGACAAAAGATTGGCCACAAACTTAGTTGGAAGCAATTGAGCAATACTTTTACCACCCGACAACAATTCAAGTAGTTCCTGAGAGCAATCTGATGCTTGCAGACACAATAAAGACAGTATCATAACTCCCTTTAATGCTAATATTGGATGGTAATAAGAGGCATCAATTTTCGATCTTGAAATCCATGATACAGTATCGTCTTTATTGAAGAGAATTATTTTAACCATTTCAACAATACTGATGCGTAGGGTTTTACGATCTGGAATTGTCTGTTTGGAAACGGATAATGATGTATTCAGAGTACCAGTAGAGTCAAAAGATGTAAACCATCCAACAAGAGAAGATCTTGTAGTGAAAATGATCTCTGAAGAGAGAGATGCAAAGAAAAGAAGATGGTCCAAGAGATACATGAAACTGTGAGGAGATATGTGGCCAGGAAACTTACGCTTGTGTTTAAACGTATCTTCCAGAGCATTTTTAAGTTCCCTAGAAACATAAGTATCTTTTTTGCCGTCATTCCAAAATTTCTCAAGAAATAACTTCCATGAGGGAGCATTCTGAATCTTCCTCATAACCATCTCAAATAGTACTAAAGGTTGTGTGCAACTTAAACATATCATCATCACCCTCCCGATTTTCGAATAGGTGAGGTCACCTTTGATGTTGATATATTGAAGTACGATCTCATTAAGCAAGTTGACTGAAAGATCAGTCTTTCTTACAGATATTAAATCCTCAGATACTGAATTCCGCCAGTCTAACGGAAACACTAGATCAAAATAACTTTTAGAGATTTTTAGAAAACTTTGCAGCTTCTTTTTGGAAGGAGAATTGAGGTTAACATGCTGGCAGTCTAAAAGAAACTTTGTAACTTTTTTCAAATATGTGAAGAAGAGATGTGCTTTGGTGAAAGGCCGACCCATTTGACTTTGACATATGAAGAAGACGTTCAAGAGTTTCAAGTACCTTGATACCCACAGAAAGTAGTTCTGACTGCCAATAAGACCGAATAGCAAACACCAAATCCCCAATATCAATAGTTAGAAGCGTCCCATCCCTTTGAACACCCTTTGGACCGTAGTTTTTTATCCAATCTGCATCATTGTTGACTAACAAGTAAATAGTGTTTCCTTTTACACACTGTTTCCTCACCCCAAAATAGATTAAACTGAAATCAAAATGACCGTCATGTTTATTTGGTTCTTCATAGATATTCACAACATTCTCCTTCCATAAATTCCAATAAAAAACCAGAGTTCTAATAGAAACCTGGTTCTGAAACATCTTGTCTTCACAATGCTTATTCATATCAATAGGTAACTCGTCCTCCCACTCATACTTTGAGGAGCTTAGATGAAAATGAACATCCAAGATTTTCCTAATTGACAAAAAATTTCCCCTTAAACTCTTGTTTTCTTGGGAAACATCCAAATCATTCTTCAGTTCAGTCAAACTGCTTCGCTGATCCGAGAGAACATTAAGTTCATTACAAACAAAACTATAGAAAATGTCTGAATCCATTTTCGCAAGCGACTTCACTCTATTACAAAGCTCTTCCTTCTCAACAAACCGCTTCAATGGCCAACCTCGGTTTCCATTCCCCCATAACGAGCTAAAAAACACATACCAAAGTAACAAAACCGTTGCATCCTTGAAATGTCCAGCCTTCTCCAAAAGATCAGCCTCCTTTAGAATATCACCGCAGGACCTAGCAAGCTGAGCAGCTTCAAGAAAATGTCCCAAATCTTCTTCCAAGGATAAAAGATCATCAAGGTAGCCTAACGACCTTAAAAATACACGTTTAGATTCCATAGAGCAAAATGTTGTGACAAATTTCATCATGGTTTTGGGATCCTTATGCTCATGGTAATAAAGGGCACAATTTTCTAAGAATTCTTCAATTTGTCGCATTTCTCTACATCGAACATTAACATGTTCTTTCCAGTTTTTTATATACTCCAGCCCTTCATTAAAAAGTTTCCCTTTTTTGCAAACAGATAGACAGTTGGCAAACTGATCTCCCTTGGCGTAAGCTTCCGCAGCTTCTCTATAACATCCTGATAGAGTGAAACATTCAGCAGCTGCATCG
The DNA here is from genome assembly GCA_019973895.1 of Chrysanthemum seticuspe. Classification (NCBI taxonomy): domain Eukaryota; kingdom Viridiplantae; phylum Streptophyta; class Magnoliopsida; order Asterales; family Asteraceae; genus Chrysanthemum; species Chrysanthemum seticuspe. The sequence continues at coordinate 170,866,278 of BPTQ01000008.1, forward strand.
ATCTTTCCACATTTGTACAAATACAAGTTTCCTACACAAACACAAGAGTTCAATTTAGTAATGACAATGATTCAAAATATCAGATTTGTTAATGTGGGGTATCAACTACTTTTACGTAAAATTTTATATACATCTTTATATTTGACCCACTTGACACGGTCAATGTAAAGTACAGCGCAAATCGAACTATTCTTAAGTATATGGGTCAAACTTGTGACTTTTCGATCCAAATGCTGTGTCAACAAGTGCAAGCAGTAAATTAGCAAACGGGAATTTATGTGTTAAAAATAAGTTACCAGCTCTTTCATAATCCCCTAAATCACAATAACATGATGCGGCAGACTCGAGCTTCCCAATAGACTCAAACATCTCGCCTGCTTCTCTAGCATAACTCACAAAAGCTTCATGATTTGTTCCCCTCATTTGATTAGCAGATGCTCTGAGACTAGAAGCTTTGGCCAGTTTTTCCCACATATTGTCGCCAGCTTTCTCAAAACACAGTGTTGACATCACAAAATTGTTCTCATAAAAAAACTGAGAAGCATATGATGGTTAGTCAAATAAGGTAATAAGAATACAAATCATAAGAAAAATATAGTAGTAGAAGATCAAAAACTAACCTTTTTACCACGGTCCAACCACTCCTGAGGGGTGCTAGCAACTCGCATAGACTGAGCCACTGAATCATCCAGTTCTCTAACCTGAACTAGCCCCTTCATTTTCCAGTAGTTAAACATTGGTTTAGAGAGCTCCTCTTTGTTCTCACATATCCATAGCCTTTGCCTAGTTCGAGTTATGGCCACATACAATTGTTTCAATTCAGAACATAAAACACTATGTCTTGCCTCATCGAATGCTGGGAATGACTGGGGAAGTTTTTCATTGAGCAGGTTATGCTTTTTCATGTATCCGTAAATAACTCTCCACTGGTCTTTCAACGGGGATGTCCCAAAAAAGTTGTACAGCAATACATCCTAAAAGATCATTGGAAATCCAACATTTAGAAACAGAAGCAATATAATATCACTAGAAATGATAACAATTTGAAACAGAAAGGAAAAGAATCTTACATGGAACTCAAGACCCTTACATTCCAATATAGTGAGAACAAGTGCATTTTTTCCAACATATTCACAGATTTCAGTTTTGGCACCATCATCGCGTACTAATATCACCTGGTCAGCACCAAATCCAGCAATTTTCCCACTAGTTCCTGTATCACCAAAGATTGTAACTATTGCATTTTCATCACTACCAGACTCGAGCAAAACAGGGGCTTCACCAGATATAAGACTAATTTCAGGCTCTAACTTGTCAATTGAGTGAATAAAGTAGTGATATATGATGTCAATGACACTCTGAGCTAAATCAAGCACAGCAGCATGGGTTCTGAAATTCTGTTTTAATTGAGAAATCTCAGATACAAGACCTTTATCTTTTTTTCCAGATGTTCTAGTACTTAAGAACTCCTTATAGAACAAAGATCGTATATCTTGAAACCTAAAATCAATCCCTCTTGCTATTGTCTGTGCTGTATCACCCGCAAAAATAAAACCTTCATCCACATTTTGGCAAATATATTTAAAAAGAGAAATCTGCCTCATACTAAGATCTTGGACCTCATCAATATAAACCAGATCCATCTTGTCACCTTCATAATTCCCATTTTTTAGCCGAAGATGAATGTCATTTACTAAATCACCCAAATCGAATTCTCCCCTTTCGGTTTTCACCTTCTCATAGGTTTCATAGATGGTGTACACAATCTCTCTTTTATCTCTAGTTAAAGTGGATGAACGACTTTCAGCCAATAGACAGTAACCGTCATAACCTAGTTTTCCATCACTGCATTCCCCTGCTTGAAGCCCTCCTTTTATATGAGATATAATTTCAGTAAATAGTAATACCCTTGAGGGATCAAGCTTTTTGGTTAGACATGAATTAAAGCGGGGCCAGTAAAGTGAGCAAAACCTCTCAAACGTAACCTCCCTTAATCTTATGAAAGTTTGTAATGCAACAGACCTTGAACTGATACGGTTACCATGATATCCTTCTCTTGCCTCAAGAAATCTTTCAAAGAACGAATTGCTCAATGTACCATCCAACATCATCAGAAACTTTTGAAATGTTATAACAAGAGGGTAACTCCTAACAGGGATGTTAGTAAATGTGTCTGGAATATCATTGACTTCTGATGTAATCACATTCATGTCATTATGATTGATCTCTACTGATGAATTCACGTCGCTTGAAACACTGTCAATTACATCAGCTCTTGAAGTTAGAACAATACAATAAAAGAAGGAAAAATGGAACACGAGAAGTACTTTGCGCACCTTGTTAAGTGGGAAACATTTTGTTTCACAGCATAACATAATTTTGGGCTAACGGTCACAAAAAGCTGGTGAAGAACTTTATCACCCCTAAATCGGTTGTTCCCCCCTTCATAAATCCCATCAGAAGCAATCCGAAATTTCTGTTCGCATTGGAACAACTTCATTGTCAAAATGGTGGTTTTTCCGGTTCCTGATCTCCCAATGATAAATGAACTTTTGGGAGATAGAATTATGTCCATCTGTTCATCCGTGACTCGCATGGGTAGATCAGCTTCTTTACCAGAAAGCAAATGGCTCACTACCCCACGTGAGAATGAGTAGAACTTCATTAGCAACAAGCTTTCACTCACTTTTGAGTTTTCAACAAAGATTCTAGCATCTCCCGGATTCACATTCCCTTTAATTTCATTTTCACATTCACTTAAATATCGAAATCTGATAATTTCTTGGGATGCCGGCCAAGTCTTAGAAACTTCTAAGGTCCTAAACAGTAGAAATAAAATGGAATTAGCATATATAATAACTACTTGAAGAATAATTGATCATAATTGATCATACCCTTCTAAACATTTTTCTGTGCACCTACTAATATAAGCATCTGTGTATGCGGAAAATATGCTCTCAAGTCGTTTTGTGAGTTTCGGAATCTCGTCTAAGGCCAATACATCCCAAACCTTCAAAACTTGTACGTATTTTACTTCCTTGATTATGTCATTAGTACAAATCACATAGAGCCCTTCAACCTTGAACTGTTTCAAGATTTGTGAAGAACTTTTGCAACAAAAGTCTGTACTTCTATTCTTAGGCCGCCAGCCACTAGAAAGTTTCAGTAAAAGATTTAAAACCTGCTTCTTCAAGCGAGAACCCGTCAGCTTTGCAAAAGATCTTCTGAAGTCGTCACTAAAGAGAACCTGATAGCATAAAGTTGGAATTTTGTCATAGTAGGATATACCCAAAGAGACTGTAATGTAGAATAAAATTATAGCTGCAATGTTGTTATAGTCGGGTCATAATTTTGAAAACAAAAACTATGAAGTAAATTATGCTGTACTAGTCAAACTAAAATGAAAAATAAACTAATAGCACGTCATCGTCTTATGGCTGTCTTCAAGTCCATGACATTTTTGTTAACATTGAAATAATATTTGTGGATGACAGTTGCAGCATGTAACATTTATTATAGTAGTCCTAATAATCTACCAATCTCTTGTTCAAGCAACCAGAATCTAGTTATAGTTGTAAAAGTCCTAATAATTACTCTTGAAACGTACATCCAAGCACACCCTGATTACAAATCTTGGACCTTGATCAAGTATACTTGAAACTAGTATATCAAAGAATAATCAGCAAAGTCGCTAAAGCTACAAAGACACAAATAGCCAAAATAAATTAAAAATATTTACCTTAAAACAACAAATCCTCAATATCAACATCCTTGACATGGCCAAAATAAATTAAAAATATTAAGACACTTTTTGATACTGAGTTAAATTGGACCAGGTTAGGTTTTCTTTGACCCAATAGACAAATTTGAGATGAAACACAATCAAAATCGGCCCATCCACAAGCAAACGGCTAAAAATTGTTGCATCCAAATTATACAAACCAAACTAACATGAAAGTGTGAAAGGAAAAAGCTTTGAAACTTGCCACTGTTATCAAGTGTATGATTTAAGTATGAAAATGTAAACATATAAAATTCATATAACGCAGGGGACAAGTGCTAAAGGAATCTGTTATTTTTATCTTTTTATTCTTTCTTTTCATATGTTTGTCTACACAGCCAAAATGTAACTTATAAAGTAAGAATGTTCCAGTTTTGATCAAAAAGTGTAATTTGGTAAGAGATTAATCCATACCTTCCATTTTGCATGTTTAAAAAGTACACTGTTCCCGTTTACCAAGTCATCAAGTTGTTCTAACTCTTTCATTGCTGCTACAATTATCATCTTCAAGCATTCATCAGCATCAGCGTCAAAGAAACAATGTCGATTCCTTGCATCAAATACCAACTCTTTCCATATAGACTCGCTGCTAGTCAGCGGTTTTTTCATTTCCCAATATCCAAAGACAATGCCTACAGAAAAAAAGGAAGGCAATATCACACTTTCTGTTCTAAACAAGTATTAACAAAGATCAATTGTAAAGAAAGTGAGAGGATTGCATACCTTGCTCTCGTCAAGGCAACATTAGTCCTTTGAGGACATGATATGAAGCCAATAGACCCATGGTTATTGGACCTTACTGTCGAGAGAATAATAATATCTTCGTCTCCACCCTGAAACCCGTCAATTGATCTAACCTTTACTGAGAATCCATCTAGTTTCTCATACTTGAGAGCAAGTTTTTCTTGAATTGAAATGACCTGGGCAGCATATGGAGATATAACACCTATGCTAAGCTGCTTCTTTGAGTCCTGCCATGCTATAATGTGAAAGACGCAAATGTTAAATTTTGGGTTCATTATAAGTAGACTTAATACTTTCAGCTAAAATGATAAAAAGAATCTGAAATGACATAACCACTATGCACACCTCTGTAGAGAAATTTAACAATTTTAATCACAATAGCCACCTCAACCATATTTCTTAGGCTTTTTCCATCATCATCTGAATTCTTCTCTCCACCAACCACATTTATGAATGAATAGGAACCGAACATTGGTCCTGAAAGATGCCTTTTTTCATAACTTTTAGATAACACATTTTGTGCATCCAGGACTTTATTTTTATAAAATTTCAAATTTGGGAAGAAACTGATGGAAGGATGCATTCTATATTGAACACTGAGAAGGTGCATAGAATGACCCAAAGAACTCAATCGCTCAAATAAGCTTCTTCCAAAGCCAGATTTAATACAAACCTGTCCACAACACCGAGTCCATCAAGATAAGATTTAAACTAGTAGTGTTAAGGTAGAAAGATAAGTATAGACTTACGTTGCTCTTAATCATTGCAGGTAATTGGCGCTCATCTCCAATAAGAATAGCATGCTTCATTCCCGGAAGTTGAAGGGGGATGGTGGAATCTGCCTCTTTCAATTGAGCAGCTTCGTCTATTACCAATATATTGAAAGGCTCCATATTCACAGCATGCAACTTGTAGGAACTTGAAGTAGTGCAAAATATAACACAAGCTCTTTCAAAACAGAATAGTTTTATAGCATATTTGTTTGAGAAACATGGAAGAGTGAGTCCTTCAAGAGATATTTGCAGAGTTTTCAACAAAGATAGACATGACTTAACAACATCATCTTGCAGTGGTTTACTATTGAAGAGGTCTTCAAGTTCTTCCGAAACCAGATTTTTTTGAAACAACATATATTCCAAAGAACTCAAATTGTCTAAAAGAGATATCATATTCTGGAAATTATATTCCCCCATGAAACTTCTTGGGACATGAGTACAAAATGTAACAATGCACCTTTTGAGTGGCGGTGCAAAATAATTGAATTGCTCTTGCACAAACTCAATGAATGATTTGATTTCCAACATTGATCTTTTACCTTCATTATCATTTCTAAGTTGTTTGTCTTTCAAAAATTCATTTTCTAAAAAATTATAATATTCAGAAACACAATTTTCCAATAAATCAATCATAGATCTTATGCAATCCTTCCAACCAGTCACTGGCCCTAGGCACTCTGCAAGCTTCTCAATCCGATGCTCGAGATATATTTCTTCAATGTCAATACTGACTTTCAGTATCTCCCTTTTACCAAACAAGAGCAAATCTCCAACGGAACAGAAATAATCACCACTTGCAGTCGTAGTTTTGAATGATTCTCTCACTAAGTTTAGCACACGTGAAGCTAACTGTACTAAAGACACATTCGTTGGACCGCAAGTAAGAGTCCTGTGCTTCATTTGCAAGAGGATAACAATCAAAACACTTCCTGTCATTGATTTCCCAGTTCCAGGTGGTCCCGATATTTGTGCCACAGAAGATATATGGCAACATTCTGTTTTACAAAGTACCGCCATAACTGCTGTCCTCTGGGATTCGTCCAATTTAAGCAAAAGATGTGGATCAAGTATCTGAGATACCATACTATCATAACCAAAAGAGCAAATGCCACACTTCATCTCAACCTATAAACAACAAATACATAATTAATAACAACAATATCAATAAACAAATGAAAATTTTATTTAACCAATTTCTCACCTTAGAGTCAGAGTAAAGAATCTCTTTGATGATATGAAGATTTCTACGCATGTGCAGTGAATTCCATACTCTTCTCTGACTTTCTATATTCATCAAAAAAATTGCAAACATCCCGTCTTGGAAATCAATTGGTTGTGATGCCTTAACTTTGAATTGTAACGACGTAATATCATCTTCATTACTTTTGACCAATGAAAGAGCCCATGTTCTTCCCACACGCTTCAAATCAGAAACAGATTCTGGTAGCCCATCTACTAAAAGAAGCAGATCACCAAGTAACATATAGTAATCATCTCTACCATGTGCACTAAATTGATTTTTCCAACAACCAACGGTAACATCATACAGCATGTTTTCGCCACTTTTAGACTCGTTGAAAGATAAAATATCAGCAAACGGAGCTTTATTCATGATCTCCATGGAAGAAGCCAGCTCGGAACGTGTTTCCTCAAGCAAAGGATAAACAAAAGAGCCAAAATAGTGTTCTTGGGACTCAAAAGTAAGCGGTATCTTCTCCACCTGTAGATGATGCATCAATTTATAAGAAAAACTTACGTAATGAAGACATTATTATCTGAAAATCAAAATCTGTTCCGTTTATTCAACTTGAACAACAACAATGATCAAACTAGGTAACGAGATTAAGGAGCTTATAACTGTGAAACCATTTTGTTTTAACATGTTTATGTGTTCTCTTTTCAAAACATATTAAGGAGGGAAAGAAAAAAACAATAATAAACCTTCCAGTCCATATTCAGGTTGGAAATGCTGACTTTTAAGTCAAATAGGTCAAACTTTGACTACAATCACTTTAATCATCTATACATATTATAAAGGGTGTGCTTATTTTAAACTGGTTTATAACTCTATACATTTACCTCCTTATTTTAAAGTATTGTACTTGTTTACTTTACCCTGTAACTTTATAACCATTATTAACTAGATAAACACTTAAATAACATTAAACTTCATAACCATAAAAAATGAATAAATTAGCTTTGATTTTCCATACAAAGAATGTTATAGATTCCTTATTTTTTGTTTTTCAGCTTGTGCTTCTAAGGAGAAGCAGATAACACCTTAAAATTAAGCACTTCAAGACATAGAGTCTAGATTTTCTTATTTTACGTTTATCTTAAATTATATTTCAACGAGTAGAGAGACAACCGTTTGAGTGTTGCATATCTCTATCTATAGCCGATTTTATCCCAAAATAAACATAAGCCACCAACCACCAAGGTGGCCTAGTGGTTAGGCATGTACTCACGGTACACATCTTGGGGACGACCAGGGAAAGGGCCAGAAACGGTCAGGCAGCCGCGTATATGAGTCAAAAAGACTCACCATCCCCAAGTAACCAGAATAGTGAAAAACTCATCCGGTTTTTTATATGAGAGTAAAAACCCGATTTTATCCGAAAATAAACATAAATAGCTTATTTCAGCCTAAAATAAGCCAATACAGTTTGGCTTCCAAAATCCACATCTCTTGAAAACTAAAGAAACCCAATTCCCAAACACCCACACACTAGACATAACTTAAATTTAACAGCAATGAGCTTACATAAAAACAACATAAAATATTACTAAAAAAAAAGACCTTATTCTTATAGACATCTTGATTAAGAATATGATCAAGAGACCATGTCAGAATCATCTTTGTGAACTCATCTTCATGATGCTCAGCAGCAGCAAACCCCAAATACCCTTTATCCATTTTCACCTAAAAATGTAAGCTTTATTCAAGTTTTTAACCCCTAAAGATGCAAATGGGTTTTGATAATTAGTTCATTAAATGAAAAGGGTAGTTTTCTTTTTGTGAATTAATGAAGGCCCATTTTAGAATCTGCAATTGTACAACACAAACACGCAGAGGCGATGAAAATATGGAAATGAAGTAAATATGGAGGAGTCACATGTATAGGTACAAGTTTTATGGCGTAAGGTACAACATCGATGATCCAACTGTACTGCCACGTGTCGGTTTCTTATTTGATATGTAAATAGATGCGCCAAAGATGCACGCAGATTGTGTGACACCAAATTAACTTGTGCAATAAGTTACTACTAAAAATGTATACTAAAATTTTTGAGTCATTTTTATGGATTGCTGAATCATTTATTTTGTAATTTTGGTGAATGATTGTAACAAATTGGTTATTTTAATTATTGCCGAGAAAATACATATATTCATGAAATTTATTACGGCTCATAAACTTATGCGACTATCTCTCAAGGACCCATCTCAAGTAGCACTTGACATCTTTCTACGAATGAGTTGAGTTAAAATCGAATCCCTGACTTATTTAATAAAAACATGTTACATCCACTAAAATTTTATAAAAAAAGTGTTCACACAATAACATGACAAATGAATTGGACTAATTATGTTGTATGATATTCACATGATATGTGTATGAATTTTGTTTTGTAAATCTTTTGTGAAAGATCAGTTCTTTTTAATAAAATCCTTCACGTTCCTTGTTATGTAAAGGTGTATAGGGGGTGGTGCTTTAATTTTTATAGATATTATGACACATATGTTATGGTTAAAGATATTAGGGGTGTGCATGGTTCGGTTTGGTTCGGTTTTATACCAAAACCGAAAACCGAATGTTCGGTTTTTTAAAAACCATAACCGAAACCGTTGGTTTTTCTCGGTTTCGGTTTTTCGGTTTTTGGTCGGTTTTGTGGTTCGGTTTCTCGGTTTGGTCGGTTATCCACTAAATTGGGCTTGGGCCCAACTTGGGCCAATTTTGCCCAAAAAAGATAACAATTAGTAGGAAAAATGATAACAAAACATAATAAAACCAACAACTTAAAACTATAACAAAAAATGATTATTCGACAACTTAATAAAACCATCAACTTAAAACTTAAAAGATAACAATCCGACAATATCTTAAATTGCAACACAAACGTCTAAACATAAAACCACAATCTCTAAAATAGTTTATTGACTTCAAACTCTAGCGGAAACAACTTCATGACTTCAAATTTCATGTTGAGAAGTATCATTGTGTTGCTTTTTTCCGGTAGAAAACATATCTACAAACAAATATAAATAATGGATTAGCATAACATATAGCGGGAAAAATTAACATAGTTAAATCAAGTTTCATTACTTACCAAGTTCTAGTTTCTCCAAATTTTTCACCATCTCTTCAAGTGGTAAGCCATTAACGGGCATATCTTGCAAATCCGTCGGTGTAGACCGTAACCAATCTTGTGCACAAATGAGAGCTTCCGCGGTCTTAGGCGTAAGAGAGCTTCTATATTTATCGATAACCCTTCCACCGGTGCTAAATGCCGACGCCGATGCAACGGTTGAGATTGGCATTGCTAACACATGCTTAGCTACTTGTGATAATATTGAAAACTTCACCATATTTTGATTCCACCATCCTAAAACATCAAATAAATTATCCCCCCTTTTTTCTGCCCCATCCTTTAAATAAATATCTACTTCACTATAATCATCACCTTCACCATATTGGGTCTCCAAATACTTTGAAAACCCATCATCAAGGTTCATCTTCATGATACTATCATCTTCACAAGGAGTAAAAGAAGAAGACACGGTAAAAGTTTGATCATCTTGTTTGTCGAGTTTGATCTTGTAGTGCACATACAACTCTTTAAGAGCATCGTCCACAACTTTACAAATTTTAATAGTTTTCACGGACAACGTTTTCAATCGTTTCGGAACTTGGTCACCTTGATTGGATGTTTCTGTGGATGTTCGGCTTTTAGGATAAATTAGGTCCAAACAAAATTCAAGATACTTCAACTTATTTCGAGGATCTAATACCAAGGCCACATACAACAAAACATTCATATTATCCAAATTGTCCCAATACTTGTCATATTTATCTTTCATTGATAAGGCAATCTTCCTTTTATTTTCATCAGCATGTCGACACATTTTTTAAATAGCGGCATGCATTGTGACAATATCTTTCACAAACATATTGTTTGTCACATACTTACACCCCGAAATCTTCTTTGTCACATCATAAAAAATCCTCAAATATTCCACAAAAAACCTATTGAACATTAAAAGTTGAATTCAAATCAATAGCCATATGTTACAATCTAACTGTTACAATCTAAAGTTGGCTCAATAAAGTCGGCTCAGTATACAATCTAAAAGTTACAAATCTAACTGTTGCATTTTTTAAAGACCTCATTGAAAGTTACACCTGGCAGTATGGCACTATGGCATTTTTTTTAACCTTAATTACTAGAAAATTATATGTTGCATTTTAAATCTAAAAGTTACAAATCTAACTGTTGCAATCTCGAATGAAACTTGTGATTTTAAACCTTAATTACTAGAAAATAATATGTACTAAACAAAGTTTGCTGCAATACAGTGGATGCCTAACTGAGTTTTTAACTGTTGCAATTCGATCGAAAAGGATGCCACACTCTCTTCATGTACTAAACATTTATAACTATCTTATAAGTTTTTAACAACGTTTGCTGCAATACAGTGGATGCCTAACTGAGTTTTTAACAAAGTATGCTGAAACTAAATCTCTTGTCTGCTGAAATGGCTAACAAAGTTTTTAACAAAGTCTGCTGAAACTAAATTAACAAAGTCTGTTGAATGCCTAACTAAGTATGCTAACTGCCTAACTGAATGAATACAATGGATATGCAGAATTGAGAATACAAACAGGAAATAATAGAAAATTAGAAATACCTTGCATTTGACCAATCATCCTCATTAGGAACCCCCACAACGTTCTTTCTCGTCTTTTTAGTTTTACGCATCATCCTAGTGCCCTCCTCACCATCTTCAGTTTCATTGTAGAAGTAAGACGAGTAATCACGTTAGGTAAGTTCAAGCCTAAACAAAACGTACATCACCATATTAGCATAAAAAACATATTGTATTATAGAAAACATATTGTAATATGTTAAAATACCTATCAAACACTTTCTCAAACTTGAATGCAGTTTCCAACATAAGAAACGTGGAGTTCCATTTTGTGTCAACATCTAGACATGGCTTCCTTTTACACATACATATTTTAAATGATGACCTAAGGTGCTAGTACCATTCTGCTTTGACTTCGCTGCGAAGACTCGTCCACAATAAGGACATGTAGTTGTGGTAGCACCCTCTTCGACCTTCGGAAAATGATCACACACAAATGATTTATAACGACCTTGATTTTTTTTCTCATCAACACATTCATTAACACCTTCATCAATATTCTCATTAATGTGTCCATTCGCATTTTCACTATCTACATCAATGACCGGTGCCTTCTCTTTGTCCATACTTCGAGCTTCGGATGCCTCGCTACCTGATGGTTCCATCAACTGAAATAAATCCAATTTGACAAATATGAAAATAAGAAACTGTGGTTAATAGATAGTAACAAGTAGAGATTACAACTTAGTTTCATGCATCATTTATACTAATTAAATTTATTGGTATGATGAAACTGTCATAAACTCATGGTACATCATACTATCATAGGGTTCATAGGCAAATAAAATTTATTTATCATGCAACTAAGTATGATAGTACATCATACTAATATAGGGTTTCAGTTACATCAGGAAACTAAGTATGAAATTGCTACTGCAAGATGTAAGTAAGCTGTAACAAAGAACATAAGTAATTTAAAGAATCTATACGTAAATTTAAAGATTATGTAGATGGTCACCTGATGTCTTCGTCATAATCTTTAAATTAACCATGAAACAACATGAGTAAATACCAATCAAATGTTACACGATGCATAAATAAAAATATAAAATTAGATTATAAGTTATAACTTACCAATGCACTTTCACTTTCAGAGTTTCAGACTTCAGTAGAGGAGACGGAGAAGATAGATTTAGGGTTACCAATCCATTTAGTTCCCAAGGCAACCGAATAATCTGTGTTTAATTGTTTTTGACGTTTGGTTTTTCCCAACTATTTTTAAATTTGATCCCTCCATTTACTAATTTAGACAATTTAGTAATTAAGAATATATTTATAAATAAAATATATTTAATTTCGGTCGGTTATTTTGGATCGGTTTTTTCGGTTTCGGTTTTTTCGGTTTTTTTTTCTCACCCCTAAAAGATATAATGACATATATGTTATGGTGAAAGGATTTTTTACTTTTAATGAACTCAACGTCGACGTCATTTTTTACTGGTATTTAGGTTTCAACTAAATTAATGTTTACGTTGAGTATGATTTGAACATATGATCTAATACGTGTAAAGTAGTGCTTAGTGTTGGTGAATCAAAGGTTGATGCGTTTGGCAAAATTAGTTGATTTTTGCAACAAATTAAAGCTAGAGTTGTAAACTACAAGTTGAAGTAATATATGTAAATGACACATGTATAAAATTAATCTTTTTCGTAACTAATTTTTTGGCCCCCGTTATTTTGTTGCTAAATGTTAGTATAGTTATAATATTCCACTAAAGTTAGGGGGTGTCTGTTTAAGCTTACATGTAGGCTTACGAGCTTATTAGATTTTGGTGTATATTTCATGATACTTGATTTTTTCACTTATTTTGAGACTTATGACCTTGTATAAGCTTATTATAATATAAGAAGTATGTATAAGCCCATAAGTCTTAAAATAACTCGAAAAGTTGAAACTTATGAAGTATAAGCCAAAATCAAATAAGTCTATAGATAAACTTAAACAAGACACCCCATTATACTTAGGTAAGTTCTAACTTTTCTTTCTCAAATTTACAAGTTACTTTCTTTGCTAAAAAATTAAATAGAATAAAATAAAATAAAAAACTACAAATTACTTAAAATAACTTATTTGATGAAATGTTATTTTTCAAAAATAAAGCTACACCTTTCTCCTCAAGGCAATAAATTCTTTTGTAAAAGATAAATATGTTGCAAGAATTAGACCCTTTGTGTGAGGTGAGGAGAGCCCTATTTATAGGGGTCTTGTGAAGGTTCTAGGAGTTGGGGTGTGCTTCTTTCTTCTCATCCTGACCCTCCATGATTGCTTCAATCATAAGCATCAATCTTCACCTTTGGATCATGTGCCAACGCTCTTCGTCCAATCAAATCTTTTGGGATTGCCAACGTGGACACCTGGTGTCAGACGTGTCAGCCCTTCTAGAAGGGTTAATTATACTTAAAGTGGGATAATTGAGGTCAGAGGGTACAGGGTAAAAACGGGGAAGAAAGAGGAATAGTAATTTTCTTGGCGCGCTTTTATTTTAACTGGGATAAATGGGTTATGGGTTAGGGTATTGGACTGGGTAAAGGTTTTATTAATAAAAGGTTGGGTTGGGCTTGTAGGATAGTTAGTTTTAGGATTTAACATAAGTTAGTTTAGGACTAACTTTGCAAATGTTTAGGATTAATGGTGTAATGGTTAGGACTAGTGGTGAAAAGGTTTTAGCAGTAAGGTTTTAGGATTTATCATTTAAGGTTTAAGCATAATTCAAAATGTAGAATTTCATCCCAGACTTTGGCTTTTCACGCTCTTTCCAATCCCGTGCTCGTTTTTATCCGTTTGTCTTTCTTTTTTTGTCATTTCTCATATCCGTTACCATACACAAACACAAAAACAAGCATATATTTGGCATTTATGGTTAGCTTGTGGTCTTTTGAGTATGTTTTTGATATAATAAAGGTATGTGAAAACACACATACCGACCTTATTTTAAACTTTATGCATTTTTAAATGCACATTTAGAGAGACTATTGTTAAGATAAAATAACAAGCCAATTTAGAACCAAACTGAATTCCTATTCTCATATAAAAAAATAGCCTAAAGATGGTCACATTTGAACCCATGACCAGATTTTGGGTCCTAACTCATGTTTGTTAGTGCAAATATTACGATATTTAATTTATACAGTCTCGTTTGTTTTTATTGATGACAAATATGTAACTTGTAATATATAACGTAAAATGTACAAGTTACTCGTAATCACATTTTGTCTCAACATACATTCAACACCTCTCGATGTCTCAAGTCCTCGTATGTTACAACACAGGTTCGTACATGTTTGTTATGTGGCATTATGATCAAACCCATTAACAAATCATTTAGAATGTTTAAAATACGTTTAGAGTCACTAAGTATTTTAATAGGTTAACCATTCTATTTTGAACCTCATTTTACATTTTGTATTCACAAGTATTTTATACAAATACATCTTTTGTAAAATGTCTGACAAATATATACTTTTATTTGTACAAGTAAACTAACTATAATATTCATACAAGTACTAAAGTTTACTTACACTTGACAAAATACATTTTATTTTGACAAGCACTTAACTAGATATTTTATTTTATAAAAGGCAACTAGACTTTTTATCAACAAGTTACATAATACATTTTACAAGTTTATTTTCATAAACAGTTTAATCTAAATGAAAATGCATTTTTACATCACTTCATGCATCATCATATCTTTAGAAGATTTGGTCAATATTTGGTTAGATTTGCAAGATCTTGAAAGATATTATAAGATATCAAATCTAATAAATTTTTATTTTTTAGATTACATTTTTGGCTATAAATAGAGCCCATTGTCTTTTCATTTTAATCATCCCTTCCGACACACATTCTTTCTATCTTTCTTTCATCTATTAAATCTATAGATAACCATGTAGTAACATACATTAATCACCCTCATCATCACATGATCATAATGCTTCTAACATTCATCTTTGTTGTAAGCATACTTTACATTTTGATCAACCAAGAAAAGTGATAAGGTTTTAAAAGGTACCTTTTTGAGGGGTCATTTAAGCCCTTATTCGATCACTTTTGTATCCGTTATTGCTTAATATCGTTCCTTTTCACTTTTTAGGTCTCTTGAAGGCAAAATGCTGGAATGATGCTTATTTGGACGAAAAGGCGCGAATATACGAAGAAAATGGCCAAAGTCAGAATCGAGACACTCAAAGCTGCTGAAACATAAGGCGACGGCGTCACTGCATATCTGCGACGCCGTCGGGAAGGAATTTTGCGACGGGTCAGAAGCGAAATTGCATGTTTTCAAGGGACGACGTCAGGTTCTAAAGGAGTAGGCCGTCGTTACTCAGACGGCCTAGATGCAGCCAAGACGGCGTCAGAGCTGAAGGGGACGGCGTCACAATCATAAGGTGACGCCGTCGAAAGGTTTACGTGGCCAAGACGAAACCCTAATGACGGCGACACGACGGCGTCACGAAACATAAGGTGACGCCGTCGCAGATGTAATCTTATATATAGAATCCGAATTTTTCAGTTTTTGTGTGTAGTCTTTTGGAGTAAAAACCTAAAACCGAACCAAGGCTTTCTTGTGCAGTATTTTAGGGTTCTAAACCCTATTATACATCAAGATAAGTATTTACTTCATTAATTTAATTATGTCTTTGATTATTTGTGTGTATGCTTGCATGTTCTCCATGTCCGGCTAATTTATTTGTGTGTTTGCTTAGGGAATATGAAACTTAATTATTGAATATTGATTGGTTGATACTTATCTTAGTTGACTAATGATCTAGAGTGCGCTAGATTATTCGTTGTGTACTTAATGCTTGACATTTCTTTGTGAACTTTAGAATATAATTATCTAGGTAATTGTAGGATAAAGTATTCAAGGACAACCGTAGAGTAGGCGTCTATAAATCACTAGAGGATTTGTAAACAAGACCCTTTGGTAATTTCAAAGAGTTAGGGAAATAAGCACGCCCTATAGCCTTAGAATCACAACGCAACTAGGAATAAGGACGTGACAAATCAACCATCAATAGGAGATAATTAAGGAGTAGTAAAACCTAAGTAAACACATCTTTAAACTATCATACGAGTACACATCAATTAGACATAGACTATCACAACCTTAGCTTAGATAATTAGATAATAGTAGAGTAATCGGTAGCAATACCAACCCCCCAAATCCAATACCCGAGATTCGTACCTTTTCATTTTCTAAAAAACATAAAAAGATAAAAAATAATCTTCCTCAACCTTAACCTTAGCGTAGTAACTTCTCACTAGCATTCCTATTCCCCTAGAGAACGATATCAATACCCGTGGCTTACCCTAATTACTACACTACAACGATTAGGTTCACTGCCTAGGGTGTTATAAAACTTGCTCGAAGAAAAGGAAGTTTCCTTGACCCCGAACGACGCGTGTAGCGTTATCAAGTTTTTGGCGCCGCTGCCGGGGAATAGAATAGCTAGTTAGTAGTCCACCTCGTTTAGGTTTCTTTGCTTGATTCCTATCAAGTAAACATTTTTCTCATTTTTTAGCCTTCTCTTAGTCTATCCCCCTTCTTCGTGACCTTTGTTCGTAACACCCATCACTTTTCACCATGGAAGGTGACAACCAACCACCACTCATCAACCCACCACCAAACGACCCGCCAAGAGCCCGTACTCTTGGTGAGTACTCGAGACCAAACCACCTAGGTTATAGGAACACCATTGAGCTTCCCGACCAAGCCCAAACTACGGCCCTGCGATCCGACACCATCCGGTTGGTGCAAAACGGATGTGCATTCCATGGACTTCGTTCCGAAGATCCAAATCAGCATCTGAGGGATTTCCTCAAAATTGTCGATTCCATCGACCTTGATGCTACTACTCGGGAGACCACGCGCTTGCGTCTCTTCCAATTCTCTCTACGGGACCAAGCTAGTAATTGGCTTGAGCGACTTCCCGCCGGCTCCATCTCAAGTTGGGATGATCTTACTTCTCGCTTCCTTGCTCAATTTTTCCCACCGGGGAGAACCACTAAGCTTAGGAATGACATCTTGATGTTCCAACAACGTCAAGGTGAATCTCTCTACGAAGCATGGACCCGATTCAAGGACTTACTTCATAAAGTCCCTCATCACGGCATTGATCTTTGGCTCCAAGTCCAAATCTTTTATGATCATGTCAACTTTCCCACTAAGCGATCCATTGACCAAGCGGCCGGTGGAAAACTTAGTGATCTCACCGCGGAAGAATCATGGGAAATAATAGAGGACCTTGCCCTCTATGATAACGAAAGTTGGGATGACCCCCGTGAACTTCCCAAAACCGTCAAGGCAATCTCCTTGTGTCACACCCCCAAATTACCTGTTTTGCAGCGGAATGGAATTCCTGGGGATTGACTGTCATAGCATCACAATCACAGTTATATTGAACGACCTAAAGTGTCGTTTGAAAAGAACATCGTTTGATTTAATAAAACAATCAGAGTTTACAAAGTAGGTCCCAAATGAAAACCAATTTGTGCGGAAATAAGTTTGATACAATACAAATGATGTTTTAAAGTAAGTAAAACCCAAGTGAGACGCGTCGTTATCACGACTCCATGATGTGTCCCAATGCGTGCCATGAAGTGAATGCCTTAGATACCTGAGATTAAAACATGCTAAAAGTGTCAACACAAAGGTTGAGTGAGTTCATAGAGTTTGTTTTGAAATGTAAAGCCTTCCACAATCGTTTATGCAGCTAAGGCATTGTAAATCGTTGAAATGTAAAGACTTTCAAAATCGTTTATGTAGCAAAGGCATTGTAAATCCACTCAGTTCCAAGTCCCGCCCATACAAAACTTGCAACCTGTGTATTCACAACCCACTGCCAGAATGTGTGTAGTTTATGTTCCAAACATATGATGTCAAATGAATTCACAATAGTACCTAACACGACCTAGAACAATAGCACTTAATCAATAGGACCATAGCACATAATCAATAGCACCTAACTCAATGTATATCAGTAGTCAACTGATTTAGAACGTTATACGACGAAGTACCGTAGCACGCAAACAAGAACAATTTATATAGTATAACCTTTGATTTAGAAACAATGGTACTCATGATAAAGTTAAAATACTTATGAACGCAAATGAAAACAGTTTGAGCATGTATCTCCCCCAAAACAGTTATGAAAACAAGTAAAAGTAGGGGCTACGAAACTCACTTGGTAAACTGACGAGATGACAAGAGTGAGTACACTGAGGTATAATGGGATACGTTATCCGCGACCTATGACGAATGATATGATATGTCATGAGTTGCAATGTAATGTTATGCATGCACTTCGTATGTTATTTATACCATTTACGGGTTTTGAAAATATTACTCGTAGTCGAAAAATACTCTTTTGACATCTTGACCCTTCAAAAATGACTTTACATGTTTCTACGTCAAAATGTCATCCTACAATGGTTTTATAGTGATTTTTGGTGAAATTACCATTTTTCGTCGCAAAACAATGTCGTCGGAAAAACCATGAAATTAACAAAAATGGCTCCGGAAAAGTGGTCGTAAAATGGTGTACGTCGATCGTTAGAGAACGAACTCGACGGTTTTGGAAAGTTTGTATCGATATCTAAAAGTTTCAGTTCAGGAGTTTTCGTCCAAAAGGTCTCGATCATAAAGATATCAAAGGCTAAAGATGGTGGTTTTTGTTAATCGTGTGCAGAAAAATGAGTTTCGGCCAATGTTTGAACATCCGTAAATAATTCACTATGACTCCGCTTGCCAAACGGCTTTTTGTTTTGAAAAATATGGCCGATGAACTTGATTTTACTAGAAGACACTTCGTTATAAAAAGTTTTGCATCATGGTTAAAAACTGCCGCAAATGAAATACTTGTTACGTCAAAATAATATAATTTTCAGAAAATAATACTTACGGCAACTTTATGAAAACGGCCATATATTCGTCGTTTTAAATCCGTTTTCTACGTAAAATATGTCCTTAGCTTCGTATCGAAGTAAACTAATATATTTTTGACTAGTCGAAATAATTTGTGAAGCGTAAGGCTCGTTTTTGACCCGAAATGTATAAAAACTGCATGCTGTCAATTTCAGAAAATAATACTTTTCGTCGTAAAACTTTAAAAATTCACCACGGCTTCGTTATAACTCCGTTTTTATCCGTTCAAAAGGCCACGGATTCGTTTTAAAGTATATTTTCTAAATATGAAGGCCAAAACTTCGTACCATCAGTAGGTTTTTCCAGAATTTCATTTTAAGGACAGAACGTAATATATAGTTTACGAAAATAGTTTTTCTCGGACAAAACCTATTCTAATCCCTTCAAATCAACTCCAAAACTAATCTAATCCTACCATACACCTTCTTAGGGTGTCATGGGTTCCTAATCACCATCAAGACCAAAGATTAACTTGGGAATAATTATAGGATGACTAATAAGTATATAAAACCTCTAAAATCAAGAAATAAATGGTATAAATCACAATACATGCATAAAAGCTCCAAAAATGATAAGAATCATATGAAAATGATAAGGAAACATAAGGATGATAAAAACATGCTTACTAGTGATTATGAAGAGGTGTAGGTAACAAAGGTTTACTTAGATATCCTTGGTTTTTATTTCAAAACCATGAAAAGGATATGTTCTAGGTTGTTTAAACACTTGATCTTGAAGAAAATCTTGATCCCTTTGTTTTGTATGTATGGCCGGTTTTGGAGAAGCTCAAGGAAGAGAGAAAACTATGTTTTTACACTTGGTGAAATAAAATGAAAGTATGAGAATATAATGAAGTATAAGACTTTATGTTTAACCAAAAACATTTACAATCACCAACCATACTCAATCAATAAATACCCCCTCCCCAAGGGCCGGTTTTGGGGGGCTTTGTCTCTCCATATATTATTTTTTTTTTTTCAAACTTTACTTGTAGATATTTGTGTATAAACTTTGTTAAATAAAATGTGTAAGTAAATGAATGTAAAGGTAAATGGTAATTTGTGGTACAAGTAAGTTTTTCATAAGTCAAAATAGATTGTATTGAGGTGATAAAAATTGTAAAAATACTTTCCTTGTGAAAATCGGGTGATAAAATAATTATCGTAAGATTTTTAAGAAAAACGACGTAATAATTAAACGTTTACGATTAAAATACCAAATAAATGTGAAACACTAGGAAAACTAAAAATATAGTTTTTATAAACTAAATGTGAGTTTAAAAATACCTCGGGATCATTTTTGAAAATAACGGGTTAAATAATCAAAATAAAAACTCACGCGATAAAAATTATTAAACATAAAAATTACGCGTTGAAAGTGAAAATGGAATGTCGTGCATGAACTAATGAAATGCACATGATGTCAATGAAATGTAGACTAATCTTAGTCCATATGAAATGTACGTGATGTCATGATCATGAATTCGCCGCTAAACCTCCCAGGTTACGCGAATTTGAAACAAGTAAACCAAGTTTACTAAAATGTTGAAATAATGAGACATGAATCGTGTCGAGGAATGACCTGAAAGTACGGGTTGTCACATTCGCCCATCCAAAAAGGAATTCAGTCCCTGAATTCAGTCGTTGTTAGGTCTAACGGGTTTAGGGTTTGAGGTAGCAAACTTTCCCATTCCCGAGCAAAACCCTCAAAAGACTTTGTGGTAACCGATTTTTACTTAATCTCACAACTCATCAAACAAGAACTGTCATGAGATTAGGCTAAATCGGTTTAAGTAACAACTTGTTTCTAGCTCGATCTTTGCAACTCATCAAACAAGAACTGTCACGCGGATCAAACTGGAAACAAGTGGTTTTGAAGAAAATCTTTTGAAAATTTGGCTCGATTACGGAATTGCTTACTCATATAAGGCTACTACTCCCTTCATCGCATGATTCTTCCTGAATTAGACATAGGTGATCAGACTATGTATAATTTAGGAGTAACTATGCAATGCTTGGACTAATCGACTCATATGTTTGTTTGGTGTTGGGTCAACTGTTGTTAAAATTGTGATGAACATCGAGGAGAAAAGACATGGAGAAGTATCGTTAAAATGATAGTTAATGTAAAAAGAATTAAAATCCTCGTAAATGATATCGAATCGAAAGGAAATAAAGTACGATAGATGGGAATATATTACAACAAGTGGTTTAGCAAAAGTAGTACATCTTAGGTTATAAAGTTTCGAATACGATGAAAGACATAAACTTAGTACAACGTAATACAATAGGAGAACTAAGACTGCTAGTTTCCAAACTTCTTTAGTCTTCCGCGTCGTTGATACCTTGACGAGTTCCTTCTAACATATATACATTCCCATGAGCATCTTCGACTTGTTGACCTTGTTTTTGAGGACATTGATTCCGATAGTGTCCTTGCTCCCCACATCCGAAGCATGTGACTACGGCTTTGCCCTTACAGTCCTTAGCAAGGTGTCCTACTTTGTGACAGCTAAAACATACACCACATGGACCATTATGATGTAGCGTGCATTGGTGGCATCGTGGTAAGTTTCCTGCATAAGCTCTTCCCCTTGTTGGTGCAGCAACATAGAACCTGGCGACTTCTTGTCTTCTATTCTGTTGTTGATGATGGTTAGTGTTACGGTTTTGGTTGTCGTTATCATAACCTTCCTGGTCATTTTCCCATTTTCTTTTGTTGTTGTTGATTTGGTTATCGTCGTTGTTGTTGTTGTTTTGGTCATTGTTGTAGTTGGTGCGGTTGTTGGGGTTGTTGTTGTTTCGGTTGGTGTTGGTGTACTTACCTCGCTTCACCACTTGTGCCATCAACTTCTGAGTAACTCGAATAGCTTCCTCGATTGTTTGTGGATCAAAAGATGTCACATCTCCTTGAATGACCTCGGGAAGTCCTCCAATAAAAGCCTCTAGCAACTTTTCATTATCAGAAACCATCGACGGGCATAACGCGGCTAATTCCTGGAATCTCCGAATGTATGTGTCAATGTCGTACCCAATCGTGACCAATTCATAGAACTCCGTCTCCAGCTTTTTGATTTCTGTTCGAGGACAAAACTTCTTAGTCACCAAACTCTTAAATTCCTCCCACGTAAGCTTAGAAGCATTTTCCATACCAATCGGTTGAGCGTATGAATTCCACCATGACAATGCTCCATCAAGTAAAGTACTCGTAGCAAATTTGACCTTACTATCATCCGGACAGTTACAAAGCAAAAACACGGATTCCAACTTTTCAAACCATCGTACCATTGCTGTAGCTCCTTCCGTCCCTCTAAACTTGGTGGGTTCGCCACTTTTGAAATCTTTGTACGAACATCTCTTAACTCCTGATCCTCCTGCATTTCCAGTAGCAGCAGCAAGTCTTGCGGCTACAGCAGCAGTCGCGGCCTCGGCAGCAGCAGCAGCCACCGTTTCCCGTTCAACTCTTAAAGCATTAGCAATGCTATCATTCACCAACTTCTGAATTGCTGCTTGGGTCATTTCAACTGTAGCTTTCTTCGGTGCCATATCTTCTTCAAAACAAGAGGAAATGTGAGACGTAGCAAAATCCGATGTTAATAATAAACGCTCCAAGGAAATGTAATAAGAAACGATAAGTTTGAGGTTATGTTTCAAAAATGATCGTCGGTTTCCGAAAAGATGGGTTATGAGGTGTTGTAAGCACTTCAATGAATGATGGTTTAGAGACTTAATGTGTGAATAAAGTGTAACTCGACATGTTAGTGGTGAAACAAAGGAGTGAGAGTGACTTCGCCCTATATAAAAGTTTATCCCGGCATTCGACGATATCGATGATGAATCAGCTGATATAAAAACTGTGATAGGGAATGACAAGGAATTCTCCACGTTAGAGTATGGGGAAAAGATAATGGGATGGGCATTTAAGGGCATCCATGTGACAATCGTTATGAAATGAAAGTAAATAACTCGAAAATGTACGTAAAAACCGCATGTAAAGTGAACATTCACTTATGATGAAATGATGAGATGCTATGATAATGTAGTTATAGTCTAGGGTCAATGATGCAACCTAGTTCTCTATAACTGAAGCTCTGATGCCAATCTGTCACACCCCCAAATTACCTGTTTTGCAGCGGAATGGAATTCCTGGGGATTGACTGTCATAGCATCACAATCACAGTTATATTGAACGACCTAAAGTGTCGTTTGAAAAGAACATCGTTTGATTTAATAAAACAATCAGAGTTTACAAAGTAGGTCCCAAATGAAAACCAATTTGTGCGGAAATAAGTTTGATACAATACAAATGATGTTTTAAAGTAAGTAAAACCCAAGTGAGACGCGTCGTTATCACGACTCCATGATGTGTCCCAATGCGTGCCATGAAGTGAATGCCTTAGATACCTGAGATTAAAACATGCTAAAAGTGTCAACACAAAGGTTGAGTGAGTTCATAGAGTTTGTTTTGAAATGTAAAGCCTTCCACAATCGTTTATGCAGCTAAGGCATTGTAAATCGTTGAAATGTAAAGACTTTCAAAATCGTTTATGTAGCAAAGGCATTGTAAATCCACTCAGTTCCAAGTCCCGCCCATACAAAACTTGCAACCTGTGTATTCACAACCCACTGCCAGAATGTGTGTAGTTTATGTTCCAAACATATGATGTCAAATGAATTCACAATAGTACCTAACACGACCTAGAACAATAGCACTTAATCAATAGGACCATAGCACATAATCAATAGCACCTAACTCAATGTATATCAGTAGTCAACTGATTTAGAACGTTATACGACGAAGTACCGTAGCACGCAAACAAGAACAATTTATATAGTATAACCTTTGATTTAGAAACAATGGTACTCATGATAAAGTTAAAATACTTATGAACGCAAATGAAAACAGTTTGAGCATGTATCTCCCCCAAAACAGTTATGAAAACAAGTAAAAGTAGGGGCTACGAAACTCACTTGGTAAACTGACGAGATGACAAGAGTGAGTACACTGAGGTATAATGGGATACGTTATCCGCGACCTATGACGAATGATATGATATGTCATGAGTTGCAATGTAATGTTATGCATGCACTTCGTATGTTATTTATACCATTTACGGGTTTTGAAAATATTACTCGTAGTCGAAAAATACTCTTTTGACATCTTGACCCTTCAAAAATGACTTTACATGTTTCTACGTCAAAATGTCATCCTACAATGGTTTTATAGTGATTTTTGGTGAAATTACCATTTTTCGTCGCAAAACAATGTCGTCGGAAAAACCATGAAATTAACAAAAATGGCTCCGGAAAAGTGGTCGTAAAATGGTGTACGTCGATCGTTAGAGAACGAACTCGACGGTTTTGGAAAGTTTGTATCGATATCTAAAAGTTTCAGTTCAGGAGTTTTCGTCCAAAAGGTCTCGATCATAAAGATATCAAAGGCTAAAGATGGTGGTTTTTGTTAATCGTGTGCAGAAAAATGAGTTTCGGCCAATGTTTGAACATCCGTAAATAATTCACTATGACTCCGCTTGCCAAACGGCTTTTTGTTTTGAAAAATATGGCCGATGAACTTGATTTTACTAGAAGACACTTCGTTATAAAAAGTTTTGCATCATGGTTAAAAACTGCCGCAAATGAAATACTTGTTACGTCAAAATAATATAATTTTCAGAAAATAATACTTACGGCAACTTTATGAAAACGGCCATATATTCGTCGTTTTAAATCCGTTTTCTACGTAAAATATGTCCTTAGCTTCGTATCGAAGTAAACTAATATATTTTTGACTAGTCGAAATAATTTGTGAAGCGTAAGGCTCGTTTTTGACCCGAAATGTATAAAAACTGCATGCTGTCAATTTCAGAAAATAATACTTTTCGTCGTAAAACTTTAAAAATTCACCACGGCTTCGTTATAACTCCGTTTTTATCCGTTCAAAAGGCCACGGATTCGTTTTAAAGTATATTTTCTAAATATGAAGGCCAAAACTTCGTACCATCAGTAGGTTTTTCCAGAATTTCATTTTAAGGACAGAACGTAATATATAGTTTACGAAAATAGTTTTTCTCGGACAAAACCTATTCTAATCCCTTCAAATCAACTCCAAAACTAATCTAATCCTACCATACACCTTCTTAGGGTGTCATGGGTTCCTAATCACCATCAAGACCAAAGATTAACTTGGGAATAATTATAGGATGACTAATAAGTATATAAAACCTCTAAAATCAAGAAATAAATGGTATAAATCACAATACATGCATAAAAGCTCCAAAAATGATAAGAATCATATGAAAATGATAAGGAAACATAAGGATGATAAAAACATGCTTACTAGTGATTATGAAGAGGTGTAGGTAACAAAGGTTTACTTAGATATCCTTGGTTTTTATTTCAAAACCATGAAAAGGATATGTTCTAGGTTGTTTAAACACTTGATCTTGAAGAAAATCTTGATCCCTTTGTTTTGTATGTATGGCCGGTTTTGGAGAAGCTCAAGGAAGAGAGAAAACTATGTTTTTACACTTGGTGAAATAAAATGAAAGTATGAGAATATAATGAAGTATAAGACTTTATGTTTAACCAAAAACATTTACAATCACCAACCATACTCAATCAATAAATACCCCCTCCCCAAGGGCCGGTTTTGGGGGGCTTTGTCTCTCCATATATTATTTTTTTTTTTTCAAACTTTACTTGTAGATATTTGTGTATAAACTTTGTTAAATAAAATGTGTAAGTAAATGAATGTAAAGGTAAATGGTAATTTGTGGTACAAGTAAGTTTTTCATAAGTCAAAATAGATTGTATTGAGGTGATAAAAATTGTAAAAATACTTTCCTTGTGAAAATCGGGTGATAAAATAATTATCGTAAGATTTTTAAGAAAAACGACGTAATAATTAAACGTTTACGATTAAAATACCAAATAAATGTGAAACACTAGGAAAACTAAAAATATAGTTTTTATAAACTAAATGTGAGTTTAAAAATACCTCGGGATCATTTTTGAAAATAACGGGTTAAATAATCAAAATAAAAACTCACGCGATAAAAATTATTAAACATAAAAATTACGCGTTGAAAGTGAAAATGGAATGTCGTGCATGAACTAATGAAATGCACATGATGTCAATGAAATGTAGACTAATCTTAGTCCATATGAAATGTACGTGATGTCATGATCATGAATTCGCCGCTAAACCTCCCAGGTTACGCGAATTTGAAACAAGTAAACCAAGTTTACTAAAATGTTGAAATAATGAGACATGAATCGTGTCGAGGAATGACCTGAAAGTACGGGTTGTCACACCTTGCCTCCTCCCGACCGTAGGATGATCGAACTTGAAGATCAAGTCAAATTCCTCATGAGTTCCTACGAGAATCCTAAGTCCTCGCGCCATATAAACAAAGTTTCCTCTTCGTGCGAGCCGTTTTGTGATCCTCATAACACGCGCACTAGCACCCTATCCCCCGAACATGCTTCCGTTGAATACGCATCCTCGCGTAATAATGGAACGGGAGGAAGATTCCCTACAACGCCCGGACCTAGGAATTTCAATGAAACCCGGGAGGCATGGAAAAACAAGCCCGACTTTTACTGGGGACAAACCAAAGAATTCACCTCCAATGATTTCTCGTGGCCCCCACCTAACGGTCCTAACCAACAGAGTATTGAAGGGATGTTGCAAAACATAGTTGCGTCCCAAGAAACCCAAATGACTAAGCTCTCGGACCGCTTTAACCATCAACAAGCCGAGATGGATAGGAAAATAGACAACCTGTTGAAAGCCATAAATGGTGATAGGAAGGTTAGTGCTATCTCGACTCCCGAGCCTCCAGGTGTAGAAATTAAGGATCCAAGCAAGCTTATTAAGCACGTCCAATTCGTCAGTGTCATCGCCTTAGTGGAACCGGATGAAACCGATGACGAAGAAGACCAAACATTTGTTGATGATGAAACACCCGAGGAAGAAGATGAAGTAGACAATGACTATTTCAACAAATTTCCTACGGAAGACGAATTATCCCGCCACCCTCACTTAGTGCGTGACCTCCGTCACATGTATGTTAGGAAAAGCCCTAGAATCAAGTTTGGGAACCCTTGGAATCTTAACATACCATGTTGCATAGGACACCTTTTTGTGGCAAAGGCTTACATTGATCGTAAATCCCCAATTAACATAATGACTAGCACCTATTACAATTGGATAATGAAGAAGCCTATCCCAACTAGGCAAGACCTCGATAATCCTAGTGATAAGTGTAATTTTCTTGGTAGAATTAAGGGATTACCCGTCTATGTAGGTAGTTTCACATTCCCTACGGACTTCATAATTGTGGAAGATATTAGCACGGCCATAGACCCTAGCTTGTCCCACGTTATTCTAGGAAAACCTTTCGTAGAAAGCACCGGGATGACCTATGACCCATCGTTAGGAGTAGTGCGATTCAAGGATGAGACCGACGACGTAGCCTACCAAATGCCGTTTAAGATTGAGAAGTTTTCATCACTCTCCAATGATGAAAAGGAACTTAAACTGTCGGTCTATTACAGGAATGATGAGGATAGGGAAAAGGGAGTAGATTATGTTATGGCTAAGCTTTTCGGGTTCTATAAAGATTGTTTGAATTTAGGACCGAAATATAGGACCGAGTGGGGAGAGGGTGAACTCTTAGAAAGGAGTATCATGGGACACTTCTACAACATGGAACCCCCCGATAGAGACCGTCAAGAGGGCGGTGATGCAAAAACGTAGGAGTAGGACTACGAGTCTAGCTACAAGACTCTTAAATAAAGAAAAGCGCTTCGTGGGAGGCAACCCATGCTTAATTGTTTGCTTGTTAGTGTCATATATCTTTTATTAATTGTTTGTCCTCATGTTTGAATTTGTAAAAATGCTTTATTTTGTTTTTAACCTCGTCTTAATTACATATAAAGGTATTTTACATAAAGGATAAGTGTAGGGAGGATTACACACGTTTTCATAAGAAACGTGAACATGAGAATAACAATTAACTAAAAGATATATATGTTTGTTTATTCGAGTCAAATGCTTGTATCGAGTCATAATGGATGTTTTTGCAGAAGTTTTTCCAGATTCTAAAGATGTAAATTTTCCAGAATTTTTTCCAGAAAATCGCAGACCAGTTTTTGTCAGGATAACCTGACGGCGTCAGGATTGCAACCTGACGGCGTCAGGAAGGAATAAAAACATCAGCTTACTTTTTCTCGTTTTCTGAGCTACTTGTAAAATTTTGGAATTTTCCAGATCTTAACTTTCAAAACAAATTCTGTAAACATCCATTCCACAAGCATTATATCCTAGTTTAAATCGAGTCTTATGTATATTATTACCGCCGATTTTACGCGAAGGTTTCGTTTGTTTTCTTCTAGTGTGCAGGTTTAGTTTGTCAAGAAGAAGTTACACAAGTTTGGAAGGAGCCTTTCACGCAAAAACTCTTCTTGGAAAAGATTTAACCACCACTTTTTACGGATCCTACCGAGCTAATCAGGGGAGTATTAGTTTCTTTCGTTTTTAATTACCTTCTATTATCATAACTTTGATACTTTCGGGGAACATTGGGGACAATGTTCAGTTTAAGTGTAGGGAGGGAAAATAAACGGGAACTTTGAAACTATGCTTATCCTTGACTGTTTGCTTTGTCCAAGTGTATTTGTGTAATAAACCATGAGAAAATGTAGGTTAGGGTAATTTTAGCCAAATTTAAAATTTTTTCATGACGTATAAGAGTGGGCCATTAGTCTTAACAAAAGCGTCTCATGGATAGGAAGTTGCATGACTAGCACAAAAACCCTTACCACCTAAATTCCACCCAAAATGTGAGGATCGCCCTTAGATTAGTAGGAATTAAAGCATTCATCTTTAATGCTTAGAGTGTGAACCGGTAGTATATTAGATTCTAGAACTTGTTTTGTGATGCATTCCGAGATCGCAAGTGAGGCTACACTTGTGTAGTTAGGAATAACTAAATGATAAGAGGCATTAGGATAAACCCTTGTTTGATACCTGTAATATAATTACTTCTTCCATATCGGTTGAGTAATTCCCCCACACCCTTTGCGTTGTACTCATCTTTAGTACACGATACCCCTAGTTAACCCCTCAGAGCCTATCCTTTTCGCGGTTCTCGTGATGTTTCGGTTTTTCCGGAATATCAATGAAGAGCATTGTTTACACCCCACCCCCAAATATACACCCAAATCGCCTTAGCCTACCTTTATTGCACTCACTTTTAGTGCAAATTTATGTTATCACCCAAAACCCTTAGTTCAATTATCTGGTTGCTTGCATGAGTTGCTAAGTCGAGTCATATCCCTTGTATACAGTTTTGGGATGATTTGGATTCATGGGAAAAGTTAAAGTTTATGAAACATAGGAAAGAGAACGTTAAACTCAAATTCCCTTTGTTTGCATAATAATGTACTCCAAGTGTTTTGATCTTTTCAATTCGGGTCAAATTAGTGTTAGAGTAATAAAAACTCAAGTGTAGGGATGTGTCTATAAATCCCTATCATTTTGATGTACCGTAGAGGATGGTAGAGTAAAAATGTAAAAAAAAAAAAAAAAGAGTGAAAAAAAAAAAAAAAAAAAAAAAAAAAAAAAAAAAAAAAAAAAAAAAAAAAAACCATACGGGCTACCATCCTACATCTATCTTTTAAATTATGTTTGTTTATTTTCGTTGCCTAGAGTTTTAGAGTGTCGAGTCTTGACTTAGCAACGCCATTCTTCGTATACTTGCAACATAGAGATTTTTGACTATCCACCACTAAATAGCCTATCCCACCAAACCCTTCATTTCCCTACCGTAAGCCTAACATTACAACCCTTTAAAGACCTCTTTGATAGTCTTTCCTAGGTGCTTACGCCAAAGCGATGGAGGTTTGATCTATTCTCAAGCCTATGGTAATCTATGTACTAGGACCGGTTAATGAGTGTTTATCTTCCATTTCCGATTTGTTATATTTCATATATACACCCGAGAGAGATGTGAGTATCCAAACACCCCATGTGAGGTGCTAGTATGTAATTTCCGTGCTTGTTATGACTTTTGCGGGGCTTATATGTGTTGTGGACCGTTTTGAATGGATGCTTCATGACCCCTAACTTATAAATTAATTGGCTAAAAGCACATTTGCTTGAGGACAAGCAAATACCAAGTGTAGGGATATTTGATAAGGTTTTAAAAGGTACCTTTTTGAGGGGTCATTTAAGCCCTTATTCGATCACTTTTGTATCCGTTATTGCTTAATATCGTTCCTTTTCACTTTTTAGGTCTCTTGAAGGCAAAATGCTGGAATGATGCTTATTTGGACGAAAAGGCGCGAATATACGAAGAAAATGGCCAAAGTCAGAATCGAGACACTCAAAGCTGCTGAAACATAAGGCGACGGCGTCACTGCATATCTGCGACGCCGTCGGGAAGGAATTTTGCGACGGGTCAGAAGCGAAATTGCATGTTTTCAAGGGACGACGTCAGGTTCTAAAGGAGTAGGCCGTCGTTACTCAGACGGCCTAGATGCAGCCAAGACGGCGTCAGAGCT
The DNA here is from genome assembly GCA_019973895.1 of Chrysanthemum seticuspe. Lineage (NCBI taxonomy): Eukaryota > Viridiplantae > Streptophyta > Magnoliopsida > Asterales > Asteraceae > Chrysanthemum > Chrysanthemum seticuspe. The sequence goes on from BPTQ01000008.1 coordinate 170,897,000, forward strand.
GAAGGGGACGGCGTCACAGTCATAAGGTGACGCCGTCGAAAGGTTTACGTGGCCAAGACGAAACCCTAATGACGGCGACACGACGGCGTCACGAAACATAAGGTGACGCCGTCGCAGATGTAATCTTATATATAGAATCCGAATTTTTCAGTTTTTGTGTGTAGTCTTTTGGAGTAAAAACCTAAAACCGAACCAAGGCTTTCTTGTGCAGTATTTTAGGGTTCTAAACCCTATTATACATCAAGATAAGTATTTACTTCATTAATTTAATTATGTCTTTGATTATTTGTGTGTATGCTTGCATGTTCTCCATGTCCGGCTAATTTATTTGTGTGTTTGCTTAGGGAATATGAAACTTAATTATTGAATATTGATTGGTTGATACTTATCTTAGTTGACTAATGATCTAGAGTGCGCTAGATTATTCGTTGTGTACTTAATACTTGACATTTCTTTGTGAACTTTAGAATATAATTATCTAGGTAATTGTAGGATAAAGTATTCAAGGACAACCGTAGAGTAGGCGTCTATAAATCACTAGAGGATTTGTAAACAAGACCCTTTGGTAATTTCAAAGAGTTAGGGAAATAAGCACGCCCTATAGCCTTAGAATCACAACGCAACTAGGAATAAGGACGTGACAAATCAACCATCAATAGGAGATAATTAAGGAGTAGTAAAACCTAAGTAAACACATCTTTAAACTATCATACGAGTACACATCAATTAGACATAGACTATCACAACCTTAGCTTAGATAATTAGATAATAGTAGAGTAATCGGTAGCAATACCAACCCCCCAAATCCAATACCCGAGATTCGTACCTTTTCATTTTCTAAAAAACATAAAAAGATAAAAAATAATCTTCCTCAACCATAACCTTAGCGTAGTAACTTCTCACTAGCATTCCTATTCCCCTAGAGAACGATATCAATACCCGTGGCTTACCCTAATTACTACACTACAACGATTAGGTTCACTGCCTAGGGTGTTATAAAACTTGCTCGAAGAAAAGGAAGTTTCCTTGACCCCGAACGACGCGTGTAGCGTTATCAAAAAGCTTGGAGATCTAGCCATCCTCATTCACCAAAGCATATCAACATATGAAGATTCAAGATCTCTTGATTTCCTCATTGATTGAAGACTTCTTATTTAAGAAGATCATTTAGATTAGTTGTGACAACTCGTAATTTCAGGTCATTTTACAAACATTGAAAATGTCACTATTCATCTCGGGAATTTACTATTCACCGGTTGCTATTCAAAATTTTACTATTCACCGTTTTCGGAGTCAAAGTAATATTCTGAGAACGTATTTCAAAAATTTACTATTCACGAAACACTATTCATTCCCGGAGAAAATCACTATTCAAGTTTCACTATTTCATCATTTATCGTAAACTAGGTTTACGAGTATCAAATTCGCGTAACCTTAATGGTTTAGCTGCGAATTCATGAACAATAATCAAGGACATTTCATATAGACTAGGTTTAGTCTACATATCATTAGCATCATTATAATCATATTAGTTCATGCATTGTTTTGCATTTTTCATTAAAACGTATAATTTTTATTAAATAAACGCTGTCGCGTAATTAATTATTTTGAACAATTGATCCGATACTTTCAAAAATTATTCCGATATATTTTTATACTCATATTAAGATTATAAAAATAATATTATAAGTTTACCCGGTGTTTTAAATTTATTTTGTATATAAATTGTTATGTATGAATATTTACGACGGTTTTCGTATATGCAACTCGATAATTATTATTTCCCTCAATACTTGTGAGAAATGTATTTTTATAATTTTTATGACTTCAATATGTTTTATTTTGTCCCGTTAAAATCTATTTTTAGTTAACGCTACATTAATTACCTAATTATATTTATACACTACACTTTATACCTACACTTAAAAACATTTAACTCCAAAATTACACCTCACCCCCCCCCCCCCAATTCACCCATAACCGGACACCCTTGGTCACTTTATGTCACCAAATTGTATTTTGCTTCTAAATGTACACATGTACATGTAAAGACTAGATATTTGTTTAACTCATAAAATATCTAAAACACAAACACATAGTTAACACTTTGAAAAGGTGAAAACAAAATCAAACCTCTCATTCCTCCCCTATAGTGGCCGGCCATATCATAAACACCAAGAGAAACCATTAATTTTTTAAGTCCAAGTGATTATCATGTCCTACTAGTAATCTATTTCAAGGTTTTGAAATAAAAATCTATAGATTAGTAAGGTTTTTATCATCTTCTTCACATAATCATTCAAGTAAGCATTTCATGATTTTTATTACTCTTTCATATTCATATTTATGTTGTTTCATTATTTTTGCAAGAAAAACATGCATGAATTCCATGATCCATACCACTTTTATTGGTTTTTAGTACAAATAATGAGTTTTAATTATCCAAATAATAATCCCTTGTAACATATCATTTTTGATGATGTCTAGGAACCCATGACACCCTAAGAAGGTGTATGGTAGGTTTAGAATAGCTTTGGCGTTGATTGGAATTGGTTATAATAGGTTTTGCGCGAGAAAAACTCATTTCGACAAGTTTTCTAAAGGGTCTGTCCTTATTTTTGAATTCTGGAAATCTCGACAGTAGATAAAAATTTTTGGCCTAGATATTTAGAAAATATACTTTAAAACGAAACCGTGGCCGCTTGAACGGATTAAAACGGAGCTATAACGAAGAAGTTATGAATTTTCCAAGTTTGACGACGAAAAGTGCAAAACCAGAAAATTCAGCATGTTACGTCTATTTTGTACGAGTCAAAAATGAGTCTTAAGCGTTATAAATTGTGTCGGCTTATCAAAAATATATTAGTATACTTTGATACGAAGCTAAGGACATATAAAACGTAGAAAACGGATTTGTAACGATTAAATTACACGCGTTTACATAAAGTTGCCGTAACTATATTAAATAAGCTAAACTAATATATTTCTATTAGACAAACCTTACGGCAACAAGTGACCATGTTGAGGGTCGTTTTTAACATTGATGTAGTACTTTTTACAACGTGATGTCTTCTAGTAAAAGTAAGTTCGCCAAGCATATTTTTCAAAATGTCCGACTGTTTGTCAAGCGAAGTTGTAATGAATAAAATACGGTTACTTAAACTTTGCCGAAAATCATCCTTCAACGATATTTTGGACACAAGTACCATACTTAACCTATATTTTTCTCCATGATCGAGACCTCTAGGATGAAAACTTAAATGCTAAAACTTTGAGATAATGATACAAGCTTCCCAAAACTGTTGAGTTTGTTTCCTAACACTCGATGTGCACCATTTTACGACTAGCTTTTCAAGGCTGTTTAGTCGCTTTCATGAAATTGTCAAATGACGTTATCTTACGACGAAAAGTTATAATTTCATAATAAATCATTAAATGACTATCGTAGGATATCATTTCAACGTAAATACTTGTAAAGTATTTTATAATATGACGAGATGTCATAAACATACATTTCGACGATAAATTCTATTTTTTCAAAAACGTACAAGTGGTATAGATTACATGTGGATTTGCATGCACGACATTATTTCATGATTTACATTAGAACATATCATTCATAATAGGTCATGGTCAGAGGTTGCGCCTCATTTCAGTATTGCCATTATATCATCATTATCATTGCAACAGGTGAGTTTTCATAGCCCCGATTTATTCAAGTTTTTACATTATTTCAAACCTACGGGGGAGAATACATTGCACATCATTTTAATTACGATACCAAGTATATCAAATTCATTACATTGCTTAAGTCACCTCATTGCCAGTTAAATGTCCCCATTTCATAAACATGAACCGTTAATTTCATAGAAGCGTGGGTGAGTGGATAGATCTATCGAGGGTGACACCTCCATCCGGGTTGGCGGATTCCAACCGGACGGATGCATTTCATTTCATTATCATTATTTGAGTTGTTTGGCAAAACACTCTGTTGGGGCGAACATCATGATCAGTCAAGCTTCGGTGTCATGTGCTTAAGCAATTGTAACATTTTATGTGACATATTTGTCATACATGGCCTATACTTGTAGTAGTCGTATAAAACGTTTTACATGAACTCTATGAACTCACTCAACCTTTGTGTTGACACTTTTAGCAATGTATTTTCAGGTAACTAAGGCATTCACTTCATGGCATGCATGTGGACATATCATAGAGTCGCGGTAACAACGCGTCACGAATGGATTTATACATTTTAAAAACATCGTTTGACTTGTACCAAACTTATTTTCTGCACATGTTGATTTTCATTTGGGACCTATCTTTGTAACTCTGAGTGTTTTTAACATATCAAACGATGTTCTTTTCAAACGACACTTTAGGTCGTTCAATATAACTGTGATTGTGATGCTATGACAGTCAATCCCCAGGAATTCCATTCCGCTGCAAAACAGGTAATTTGGGGGTGTGACAGATTGGCATCAGAGCCTCGGTTATAGAGAACTAGGTTGCATCATTGACCCTAGACTATAACTACATCATCATAACATCTCATCATTTCATCATAAGTGCATAGTCACTTTACATGCGGTTTTATACGCACATTTTGCGAGTTAGTTACTTTCATTTCAAAATCGATTGTCACATAAATGCCTTCAAATACCCATCCCCTCATACTCACATCAGACTCCAACGTGGAGAATGCCCTGTCATTCCCTATTATAATTTTCACATCAGTTGACTTAACATCGATAACATCAGATGATGAGACTGAACCCTTTGAGGAGGGCAAAGTTGCACCTACACCATCACGATCACTATTGATTCACCGTAGGATCAGGACAATTTTTATCATTCTGTTGGGACAGATTATACCATTTGGTAGAACTTATAGGCTTAGTCCTAATGAACCTATTTTCTTAACTCACCACAAGGATTTCCATTATCATCATTGTCATCATTTTCATCATCATTGTCATCTAGAGTACCATCCGTGCCATCACATCTCATAGACACTACTCATACATCTGATTTGCCGCTTGGAAAGCGTGCATGATTTAACACACCATTATCACCTATCACTAAGACTATAGACACTACACCATCTCATAGATTTAAGGACTGTGAGAGTTCTAGGGCTATTGCTGCTAGACCGTCTACTATTCCTACACTTGAAACACGATTTGACCATCAATAGAAACAGATAATAAGTACCTTTCTAGCTAATGTAATCCTTATCATATATTATCTCCACGATAATCACAACCTTCGTTTATTTCATTCCCCATTCCGATTGCCTAATTCTTCAATCATTTCGCGACAATACATCACTATCTTACTAGGGGTTAGGCCAACTTTATTTCTTGACCAATTAGGAGACTAGTACCATTCTATGAGGTTCTCCCAGGTATCCTACAAACCATTCAACAAATTATATTTCAAGTTACTTACTATTTCATAACATTATTTCACTTAATTTTATTTCAAGCTATTCTACACCGTCTTAGAAACATTGTTCATAAAGTTTTAAAACAAGTTGTTTTGTTACCACCCCATCCATTGGTTTTCGGTCATTTTATCAACGATTTAATATCATCATGTGAAACAATTTTCATGTTACTTTGAAAAATTGTTTGAGCCATTACTTTACAAAACAAAACGTTGAATACCATCTAAAACTTTGGAGAAACATAATACCATTTCGACAAAAACCAATCATCGCATCATTTGTCCTCGACTATACATAGCCTGATCACCTATGTATAATTCAGGAAGAATTATGTCATGAAAGTATCAAGCATCATTTCAAATCTCTTAAAACAATCTTCACTCAAAAGCAAGGATTTGTAAACAGATAAATTGCTCATAAGCACCTCTTTTGTCAGCACTCTATAGATACATACGCCATTCGTCACTCACTCAACCGATAAGTTAAACTTTTACTAGTGACCTTTCTAGGAAAGGCTTTCTATACCATCTACAAGGAGGATTCCTTGATACAAGAAAACAATGAAAGGATTTCAGAACTACCAACAGGAACTAGAAGTATATAGTAAGATGATTCAAAACTCAACAAAAATCTTAAGCATCACGAGACATTCCGAAACACTATTTTGGACTAGAAGCCAAATTATATCATTTCAAAAACATCAGCTAGACCGAGTTACGAGATTTAATACGAAGTGAATACCCACGAAGCGACACTATAGAGATAAACCAAGTCTTCTAACCAAGACTACAGAACATTTCATTAAACATGGCCTCAACAATATGTGAACTTCCCTACAATGAGTTTCCCTTAAAAGAAATTTTGGTTAAGTTAAGGTTATCGATATAAACTTCCCCTAAGGCATTGTGTTCTCTAGAAATTACGGATAACCTACTTCTATATCAAGAGATGCAACAGGTTTGAACATATCGGACAATCAATGACTCTCCACCTTCAAGTGAAATTAGAACAAACATTCTTCGACATAGTACGAGCTGATATCTACTTTCTTGCTAGCATGATAACAATCTAGGTGATGAACTATTGTAGAAGCACTCAATATCGGAACAAATCTTGAAAACCAACCACATTAGACACATCATACAACATTGAATTAGCTAATGGTAACTTAATTAGCACCGACACCATTGTCCGTGGTTGTACACTCAATTTTCTAAATCATCCCTACAATATAGACCTTATGCCCGTAGAACTTGGTAGTTTCGACGTCATCATCGGCATGGATTGGTTATCCAAACATCGTGCAAGAATCATTTGTGATGAAAAAGTTGTTCATCTTCCTTACAACGGCGAAACTTTGATCATTCATGGGGAACGAAGTGGAACTAGACTCAGTATTATATCATGCATCAAAACGGAGAAGTACATAAAGAAAGGTTGTTTTGCTTTCTTAGCACATATAACCGAGAAGAAGTCGGAGGAGAAGCGACTTGAGGATGTACCGATTGCTCGAGAATTTCCTGAAGTCTTTCCCGAAGACTTACCAGGACTTCCACCGGCACGTCAAGTAGAATTTCATATTGACTTAGTGCCCGGAGCTGCACCAGTTGCGCGAGCACCGTACCGATTAGCACCATCAGAAATGCAGGAGTTGTCTAATCAGTTGCAAGAACTTTTAGACAAAGGATTCATTAGGCCAAGTTCCTCGCCTTGGGGAGCACCGGTCTTATTTGTGAAGAAGAAAGATGGATCCTTCAGAATGTGTATAGATTATAGAGAGCTGAACAAGTTAACGGTGAAGAAACGTTACCCACTCCTCAGGATCGATGACTTGTTCGGTCAGTTGCAAGGCTCTAGTATCTACTCAAAGATTGATCTAAGGTCAGGTTACCATCAACTTAGAGTTCGGGAGGAGGATATCCCGAAAACGGCGTTTAGAACACGTTATGGACATTATGAGTTTCAAGTAATGCCGTTCGGATTAACTAATGCACCTGCAGTATTCATGGATCTCATGAATAGAGTATGTAAACCGTATTTGGACAAGTTTGTTATAGTATTCATCTACGACATATTGATTTACTCAAAGAGCAAAGAAGAGCACGAAGGGCATTTAAGAACGATTTTAGGACTACTCAAGAATGAGAAGTTGTATGCCAAAATTTTCGAAGTGCGATTTTTGGAATCATAAAGTACAATTTCTTGGTCATGTCATTGATAGTCAAGGATTACAAGTAGACCCTACAAAGATTGAAGCCGTAAAATATTGGGCTACTCCAACAAATCTTACAGAAATCCGACAATTTCTAGGACTCGCCGGGTATTACCGAAGATTCATCGAAGGTTTTTTTTTCAAAGATAGCTAAAGCTTTGACCAAGTTGACACAGAAAAACAAGAAGTATGAATGGGGAAAGAAACAAGAAGCTGCTTTTCAGTTGTTGAAGCAAAAGCTTTGCGGTGCGCCAATTTTGGCACTACCCGAAGGAATTGAGAACTTCGTAGTATACTGCGATGCTTCACCTAAAGGGCTTGGAGCTGTTTTAATGCAAAACGAGAAGGTGATAGCTTATGCTTCTCGACAACTTAAGGTTCATGAGAAGAATTACACCACTCATGATCTTGAGTTGGGGGCCGTAGTTTTTGCACTCAAGATTTGGAGACACTACCTTTACGGTACAAAGTGCACAGTGTTTACGGACCACAAGAGTTTACAATATGTTCTTGATCAGAAGGAACTTAACATGAGGCAACGTCGTGGATTGGAATTACTTAGCGATTATGATTGTGAAATCAAGTATCACCCGGGAAAAGCCAATGTTGTAAAATAAGTTTACGAGTATCAAATACGCGTAACCCGGATGGTTAAGCAGCGTATTCATGGAAAATCACTGAGGACATTTCATATAGACTAGGATTAGTCTACATATCATTAGTAACATCGTCATCATATCAGTTCATGCATGGATTTGCATATTACATTAAATGCTTATTTTCCTATTAAATAAACGCTATCGCGTAATCATTTATTTTGAACATTTGAGCCTAAACTTCCAAAAATTGTCCAGATATATTTTTATACTCATATTAAGATTATAAAAATTATAATATTAGTTTACCCGATGTTTTCAATTGATTTTGTATATAAATTGTTATATATATATATATATATATATATATATATATATCTATACATTATATATAAGAGGAGGCATGTCACATAAAATGCCACTTGGCATCCAATAATGCCAAGTCATATTTCCATGTCATCATTATATTTATGTGGCATTTTTTTATTTTTTTAAATGACATGTGGCATTTTAATTAATATATGTACAATTTTTTTTTAAATAAATTGTAAATTTCGTTTTTTTTTTGTTATTTTTGAATTTTAAAATTTTTTTATTAAAAAGAAGACATTTGTTGGAGTTGAACTTGGGTCATTCATGTGTTTTGTAAACAACTTACCACTAGAGTAGATTGTTTTTTGATTTATATCTTTCAAATCAATATAAATAAGGAGATTATAAAAAAATTCTGGAATTTTTATTTTAGGTATGTATTTTTTGAAGATAACAATTAAAATAAATTATGATATATATTACTTAAAAGATAAATATACCATATATATTTTTAACCTATTTTTTGTGTGTATAAATAACATAATTATCCCTAAAACTATAATCGACTTTTGAGTTTTTCCAAATTCTGATGCAATATCGACATACCAACAGGTACCTCTTGCTTTGTATAAGAACAATTATATATTTCTTTTTACTGATTGTTAACAAACCATTAATACCATAACTGTAATTTTTTTTACCTTCCAAGATATGTTTTACCAGCTAGAATAATGGAACTCATGATAGTTGTTTATGTGATACTCATTTGTTTAACAATGATGTTTAATATTTACAAAAGTTTAAGAAATTACAACAAAGGCCCTTTCAAGGTATTTGTAATGC
>BPTQ01000008.1:170906421-170987932 GCA_019973895.1 Chrysanthemum seticuspe
GGTAACCCCTTAAAGACCAACAACCTCATTAGGACTTCCAAAAACTATAAGCTGAAAATGGAATCTCGTTCATTCCGTAGACGATTGCATGCACCGTTAAAGGCGAAAGTACAAGCCGGTGGTTATTTCAAAGAACTCTAGGACTATGTAGAATAGTCTTGGATCCACTTATCTTATGAAACTGAATACGCTGAGTACGTATTAGTTAATAGCATAGGGCGGTATTTTACCATGGGTGTAAGATAGGAACTTCGTATTATGAGGTAGACGAGAGAAATGTTTCGGTAAACGTAAAAGCCCGTATGGTATTTCGAAAAGTGAACCAGCCAAAAGGAGGAACTCACGGAGCTTTAAGAGTACGATCATTAGGAATGACGATCAGTTCACCTTTACCATCAAAAATACTTGAGGCACAGATCGAGGCACTCAAGGAGGAAAACCGACCAAGTGAAAAGCTTTATGGTATGCCCGAAAATGCAAATGGCTTTGTAAAGAGAGCAGATGGAGTATTATGCTTCAAGGATAGAATGTGGGTACCATTTTATGGCGGGATACGATAATTGATTATGCATGAGTCGCATAAGTCAAAGTATTCTATTCACCTAGGTTCTGATAAGATGTATCAGGATCTCAAGAAACTTTATTGGTGGCCGAACATGAAAGCGGAAATTGCCACGTACGTTAGCAGATGCCTTACTTGCTCTAAGGTAAAAGTCGAATATCAAAAACCTTCAGGATTACTCCAACAACCAGAAATTCCCCAATGGAAATGGGAACGCATTACGATGGACTTCGTCACGAAACTTCCTAAGACATCGGGAGGTTACGACGCTATATGGGTAATTGTTGATCGTCTTACCAAATCAGCCCATTTCATACCAATTAGAGAGACTTATTCCATGGAACAACTCACTAGACTTTATGTCAAGGAAATAGTCTCGAGGCATGGAGCACCAATTTCCATCAATTCCGACAGAGATAGTCGATTCACTTCAAACTTCTGGAAATCATTACAAGATTCATTTGGAACCAAATTAGAGATGAGCACAGCATATCATCCACAAACCGATGGTCAAAGTGAAAGGACAATTCAAACATTAGATAATATGCTCAAGCATGTGTGACTTTCTAGAAATGATTAGGCAAGTCATACTTCATCGAACCAGTTGCTTTACAACAATAGTAATTACATGAACATATTAACGACACCATTTGAGGCACTCTCTGATTTAGGTGTCAATCACTTATTCACGGAACAAAATCAGGAAAGTCCAACGCACTAGCCCATAAATCATTCATGAAACAACAAAGAAATGGTACAGGTCAAGAATCAGTTACAAGCAACAACATATAGCTTGATAAGCTACGTCGTTATACGATGCAAAATATTGGAAGTATGTTCCATAAGTGGCAAACCATTAGAATTTCAAGTTGGCAACAAATTTATGTTCAAAGTCCTGTCTGGGAAAGGCGTGGTATGATTCAGAAAAACGTTGGACGACCCAATGCGACTCAAATACCCTCATCTTTTCACAAGTAACAATGTAGAACCTAACATGGACTGAATTCAGGGACTGAATTCCTTTTTGGATGGGCGAATGTGACAACTCGTAATTTCAGGTCATTTTACAAACATTGAAAATGTCACTATTCATCTCGGGAATTTACTATTCACCGGTTGCTATTCAAAATTTTACTATTCACCGTTTTCGGAGTCAAAGTAATATTCTGAGAACGTATTTCAAAAATTTACTATTCACGAAACACTATTCATTCCCGGAGAAAATCACTATTCAAGTTTCACTATTTCATCATTTATCGTAAACTAGGTTTACGAGTATCAAATTCGCGTAACCTTAATGGTTTAGCTGCGAATTCATGAACAATCATCAAGGATATTTCATATAGACTAGGTTTAGTCTACATATCATTAGCATCATTATCATCATATTAGTTCATGCATGGTTTTGCATTTTTCATTAAAACGTATAATTTTTATTAAATAAACGCTGTCGCGTAATTAATTATTTTGAACAATTGATCCGATACTTTTAAAAATTATCCCGATATATTTTTATACTCATATTAAGATTATAAAAATAATATTATGAGTTTACCCGGTGTTTTAAATTTATTTTGTATATAAATTGTTATGTATGAATATTTACGACGGTTTTCGTATATGCAACTCGATAATTATTATTTCCCTCAATACTTGTGAGAAATGTATTTTTATAATTTTTATGACTTCAATATGTTTTATTTTGTCCCGTTAAAAATCTATTTTTAGTTAACGCTACATTAATTACCTAATTATATTTATACACTACACTTTATACCTACACTTAAAAACATTTAACTCCAAAATTACACCTCACCCCCCCCCCCCAATTCACCCATAACCGGCCACCCTTGGTCACTTTATGTCACCAAATTGTATTTTGCTTCTAAATGTACACATGTACATGTAAAGACTAGATATTTGTTTAACTCATAAAATATCTAAAACACAAACACATAGTTAACACTTTGAAAAGGTGAAAACAAAATCAAACCTCTCCTTCCTCCCCTATAGTGGCCGGCCATATCATAAACACCAAGAGAAACTGTAAGCTCCCGGAAAATTTCAATGTACTTAACGCTTTAATCAGGAATTAAACACGATCTATTTCGTCATGAAATTTTCTAAACATCACATTTGCATATCATTTGGCACATGCATGATCAACGCAGCTTGAGCGTTCAAAACTATACCGTTGTGATCAGAATAAAATTCCCCACTATCTTGATAATCCTAAAATACGTAACGAATACGTAAAAATTTGTAAAAATACGAATTTAATTATAATAAAAATATATTCAAATTCGTATCGGGCCTCGGAACTCATTGGACTTTATTCCGCCTCGTGACCCAACCCGACTCGTTAGTGGGCCTTATAAACGAATCAAACTTACACTATTTGGGCCTCGTTATTTTATTCGATCCCAACGGATTAATACTACTCTTGGGCTAGTCCTTAAACACAACCAACTCACCTAGCCCAACACCATATCTATTTTATTTTGGGCCCTTGCCGGTTGTATCTCTAGCCCAACACGTTCATTTTCTTTGTGTTTCAAATGAGTAGCAAATGTAGACCAAAGGCATGTTCCTTGTTTTTCTTTTCTGTGAAGTCACAGCGTGACCAAAAAAAAATGTGAGAAACAAGACCTAGGCAAAACAAGACCAAGCACACTTTCTTTCAAATGGTTTACGTGTGTGAGTGTACAAGAGGCAACAAAACACATGAGCCACCCTAAAACAATTTAACAATTACCACTAATCCTACTTTGACTAGTTTTGACTCTCTTGTCCAAAGGTTCTTGTGTTCCCCATATCCAAACCTTCGGCTGAAACCACACATGAAACAAGACCAAGTTTGGATATTTCATGCAATATGTTTACCCAAAAACGTGACCAACCATTGACAAACAAGAGCAAACTAACTTTTCGTTTTCTTTTCTTTCTATGCGTCAAAAATGGGAACAACACAAACCATAAGCCAACTACTCTAATACTAGCTTTGAAATATTAACTTAGTATTCCTTGTCCCTAACCCCTAGCTAGACCAAATTATATAATACTTAACCCACCTTTGACTCCCTTTGACCTTGTTAACTCATGGGTAAAATGTTCCCTATTCTTAAACTTGACATGACCACCCATGCATGCCCCCAAAACAAGCCGAACATGAAGCATGCTTAGCCAAGTTTATACTCCATCTTAGACACTAGAAAAGTAGAAGCTACACTAATAAAATACACTAAGTACCATGCCTCTCTTTACTATAAATCAAACACTTAGGGAAGGACATACCACCCTCAAACACTTACATTGCCAAACTCACAAACACTACACATTTTAAAGTAAAAATCGTCCACTGTGGAGGTAGAGCAAGGAAAAGAAGACGTTATAGGTGAAGGATAGGAGACACTTGGGTACACATTTAAGACGGGTAATATTATAAGGAGAACACGGGTATTGCAAGCACTCTCATTAGCTCGTCTCGTTGCTATCATCACCACTCATACGAGTGATTGTAAGTCACCCTTGACACATTCACATTATCTCGTTACACTTAATTGTCGCATGATATATATAGGTAGTGTGCACCATTTTATGAACAACTAGCGTCATACACATGATATAGTTGTACCACGACACATCGTCACTAGTTAAAACGAGCCTGCAACATTTAGAAACACCACTCAAACACATAATAACTATTTGTTCACTTGTATAAACTCACGTAAACACTAATGGGCCTGAAGCCCAAACCGTAAGCCCAATATGTCCAAACTGAGTCCAATAAAGATTCAACCCGGCCCAATGAAATAGTAATAAGCTAATAAGCTCTAAAAATAAGCTAGGAATAAGCTTGTAAAAGTTTTGTAAAGTTTTCGTATGTTAAAAAGGGTACTTCGGACCGAATTTGCAAATTAAATGAATTTTGGGTTAAAAGCGTAACTTTTAAAAAGATAAAGGGTCATATGTTACGTATAACAAACATGCAAGAGAAGTCTAAGGGCTAATATGGCAACTTTATAAAGTAAATGGGTATGGTTTCACGTGCATGTGCACGCATGAAAACCACAAGGACCAGTTCTGTAAATAATCTAATCTAGTTATAAATAAAGTTTTGGGTGAAAAATGACAAGTTTGGAAAACAAAGGTTTAAAGCGTATAAAATGAACCTAGAGGGCTGTTTTTGTAAATTCAGTTCTACCAAGGGTTAAAGTTGTCATTTCTGAAAGTTTTGGTATAAAATATAATTCGGGTGGAAAGTGTCATTTTCTAAAAGTCCAAGGACTAAACTCGTACTTTTTGTAACTCGAGGGTAAAAAGTGTAAATTTGAGAAAAGTTTAGCAAAACTTATGATTTCATTATAGCCTCGTAAAAATGAGTATTTTGATCACATGAGCGTAATATTTTCGAATAATGACAAACTTATTTCATGTATAAATGAATATGTAAATATATATTTATTAGAAAATAACTAAGTATATGTAAAAATATACTTATTCTGGATAAAATGCCCGGGGAATCTGAATACGTTAAAATACTCAACAAACTTACTAAGATCACAACGGGGGAAAACATTTCACTTATGCGTAAGTGACGATCACTAGTTAAGGCAATGTAGCACATAAATTAACTTAAAACGTTAATCACGATCGCACACTATTGGATTGGACAATCCAATGAACTATTGAATAAGAATATTCAATGCTCTATTATTTTGGTCGCGAACCAAAATGCTCATTTACTGAGACTCGCCATCTCATCATTTTAGGTTTCGAGTTGGAACCTCCGCTACATTGTGCTTGATCTTTTTGTGCGTGTGCATTATCATCAAGGTGAGTTCATAGCCTCGCTTTTACTTTATTTTGCAAACCCCGCGAGGGAGATACATGCTCTAAACTAGAACACAAGGTTTTTCATAAATGCTTGATCCTCTTGATTATTGGTACTGCCTAAGTTGTTAGCCACAAGTCCCCTGATCATGAACCATTAGTCACCGCGAGTGAACGTAGATATCGTGAATAGTACTATGGGGATTAACGAACCCCGTTTCGGTTATAGAGAAATAACCGGGGCGCACCATATCGAATTTCTTTAGGTAATTGGCTATTACCTCCTTTGGGGCATACTTACGTACGCTGGTAATTCGGCGTATGCAGTTGAGTCTTGGTTTCATGAGCTTAGTGCATAATAATCTGTGATATTTTTCTTATGATATTGTTAGTTTACAATGATCATGATCTTATACTTGTGTTCAACTTATTTTAAACCTATGGACTTCACTCAACAATTTTTGTTGACCTTTTTAAGCATGTTATCTCAGGTAATCAGTGAAGATTATGACCAAGGTGCGGAACGGGGCATGGCAAGGCTTATCTGGTGGTGTAAAAACATAAAAGTTATCATTTCTTTCAAACTCATGATCTTTCTTTTGGGAAAAACACTTGATCTATTTACAATATTTTGTAACAAACTATGAGTTTTCGATGAATGATAACTATATTAATAAAACATCTCTTTCGAGTCGTTTTCTATAATTTTTGACTATGATCTCCATTCAAGTAACACCCGAATTAGTCTTCCGCTGTCATTAAGATTTTCGGGGGTGTTACAGATTGGCATCAGAGCCAAGGTTATAGAGAACCAAAGAATTTTTCAAAATCATTTGGACTATAACCGCACTTTTAAAACGGGACTATTTTACACCACTGCCTTACGCCCTTCCGTGACCGCTCTATGCATTAGGATTGATGCATCACTAGATCATAAGTAAATTGCATTCATTTTAGTTAGGCATGGAGATTTGCTTGGCAAATATGTGTAGCTAACTAAAATAATTATATTATTTGGCATTTACTTACATTAATTTATGGGTTGTTACAGTACCATGTCTGCATCCCACCCAGTTGTTCTGTCCTCAGACACCGAGATGGATGATACCATGTCCTCTACGACTGTCACTATGCCAGCTCATCCCAGTCCTGTCATACCAGCTACTGTTTCGGACGAAACTGAACCTTTTAAAGAAGGTGAAGTTGCCCGAACTCCTACTGCTCCAGCTATGACTGCTCATCCTCAAGAGTACAATGCTTTTGCTTCCATGACCCTAGATCAGTACTATGAGTCGCAGCAATGGCTACCTGCTTCAGATGTTGCTGTGGATGATGGATCATCCAAGTCATCAGAGAGCACTGACTCTGCTTCATCAGATTCTTCTGGATCATCTGCCCGAGCTATCCGTCGTCGTCGACGTAGGATTCGTGTTCTTAAGCCTCATGAACCTGAGCCGTTTGGAGTACCTTATAGACTGCATCCTAATGGTAAGACCTTCAAACGCACCGCTAGGAAGCGTGTGCGATCCACCACTATGACTCATGTAATACCACCAGCTCAGTCACCATCAGCTCAGTCACCACCCGCTCAGTCATCACCAGTTTCAACTGCTGTTCCACCTACTACTACTTCACCACCACTGCCACTTACTGTGTTCTACCATCAGACTACTACTGTTCCTGTTTCATCACCACCTACAACATCACCTCCTTTGGACACTTTTAGTGAGCCAATTTTACCGCTTTGCATCAAGTGCTATTCACCATCACTATCTGATCCTGACATGCCTACTCAAGTGGATAATGAGACCGGACCAAGGAAGAAATCCGGTGCTAGGCGATGGTCATTCTTGATACCTTTACTTCGACGTTGGAGAGAAGAGGAGGGAGCACCTAGTTCGTTTGAGCTTGGAGAAAGCTCAACTACTGCACCAGCTCCAGTTCTACCTGTTACCGGTGAACCGGTACACCACACTATTCCTCTGTTGGCTACGAGACTTATCAGGCACGAAGACCAGTTGAATGAGCTCATGGCACATTATGATGAGATTCCACCAGTTAGGATAGAGAGCTTGGAGGAAGAAGTCGAAAACCTCGTGGTAGGTCGCTACTCCATTGAGATTGTGTTTGATATGATGAGTACTCAGATTGTGGAGGCGAGAGAGGCCGTTAACCAATTGACTCGGAGATTGGAGACTACTATCCGAGATGCTAGTACTTTGAGAGAGACTGCTTTAGGTCGAGAGAGAGTCCTGCATCACGAACTTGCATCCGCTCATGCTCACACTGCTATTCTGGAGGAGAGGATTGATGACCTCGAGGCGAGAGATCGAGCCCGTGAGCAACAAATCCGAGACTTGACAGCCATGGTTGAGGAGATTCGTCGTCGTCAGGATGACGCATCGGGAGATGCATAAATCCTAGTCATCTTTATCTTAGTATGTATCATAAAGCCGCCATATGAGGCATTAAGGCTTGTATCTTTTTGGTTTGTAACCTTGGAACAAGAATTATGATGATGTAACCTATGGTTGTGAACAAAACTATGTAATGATGTATTCCATGTATCCTATGGTTGTATTTCTATTATTCTGATGTTATGATATTATTCCTCGGTGATGTATGCCGAACCGATCCTTATGTCCTTATACATATATTATGATTTGTTGAGAAAAATCATATTCATATCATATCATTAATTTAAAGTGGTAATCTGGACTATTATGATATGTATAATATGAAATCAGTTTTATCATCGATCGATAATTTCTAAATCTTGGTATTTATTCTTGGAAATTCTAGAAAAATGGTCAAGAAGAAAGCTACCTCATCCACCATCACTCCCGCAGCTATTCAGGAAATGGTCGCTGAAAGTGTTAGCGCAGCTATAGCACAACACGTCGCTGATACTGCTAGAGCCGAAGCTGAACGCATTGAAGCTGAACGAATTGCCCAAGAGGCACGTGAAGCTGAAATCGCAAGAGAAGCCGAAATTGCAAGAGAAGCTGAGAACGCCCGAATTGCTCGAGAGGCTGAAGCTGAGCGTGTCGCTCAAGCAGCACGTGAGGCTGAAGCTGCTCGCATTGCTGAAGAGAATCGTGCCGCAGAAGCTGCACGTCTTCTTGAAATGGCAAACTCAAATGCAACTAACACTCCAACAAATCAAAGTGAGTCCACTGTAACTCGCAAGTGTAATTACAAAGAGTTCATGAACTGCAAGTCGACATTCTTCAAGGGCACTGAAGGTGCTATTGGTTTACTTCATTGGTTTGAGAGAACCGAGACTGTATTTCTGCTAAGTGACTGCACAGATGATTGCAAAGTCAAGTTTGCGACTGGAACTTTGTTAGAAGATGCGTTATCTTGGTGGAAAGGCCATGCTCAACCAATTGGAATGGAAGAAGCTTGTAAGATTTCATGGTCAGATCTGAAACAACTGTTAATGAAACAGTATTGCCCGAGAACTGAGATCAAGAAACTCGAAGATGAGTATTACCACTTGGCTGCTAAAGGTAATGATCTCAAGACATACTTCAAGAGATTCCATGAGCTGAGAGCTCTATGTCCTCATTTGTTTCCCACCAATGAAAAGCTTTTGGAAGCTTTGATCGGAGGTTTACCTCGAAGCATCGAAGGAGATGTCATCGCTTCGAATCCAAAAACTGTTGAAGAAGTTGTCATTGTATCCCACCGCCTTATGGAACCAATACTAAAGCTTGCAAATGCACAAGGCTCAAGTGACAACAAAAGAAAGTTTGATGATCGGAAAACCTCAAATTCCAACCACCATCAGTCCAACAACAACAATCGGAACAACAACAACCAATATCACCGCAACAGAAACCAACATCACAATCGGCAAAACCGAAGGCAAGAAGCCGCAAGGGCTTATGCTGCACCCACTGCTGGAAAAGGGTGTGTAGGACCACATCCCCAGTGTAACAGATGTTTGATGCACCATTCTGGACCTTGTACTGTGAAGTGCGATAAGTGCAACAAGGTAGGTCATCAAGGTAAGCATTGCCGAAACCCTGGAAGAGGCAACACTGTGACAAACATGAACTGCTATGGATGTGGAGAACAAGGTCATTTCAAGAGTCAATGCCCAAAGTTAAATGTCGTTCAAACAAACAATGCGCGTGCAAGAGTGTACATGCTAGGAGATGGAGATGCACCGTTGAACCCTGACATTGTGACGGGTACGTATTCTCTTACCAATCATTCTGCAAAAATCTTGTTTGATTCGGGAGCAAATAAGAGTTTTGTATCTACTACTTTTGCACCATTACTTGAAATATCCCCAATCGCCTTAGATACAACTTATGAGATAGAACTTGCCGATGGGAAGATAATAGGAACCAACACCGTAATCCGTAATTGTCCTATTCTATTACAAGATCACTCGTTTCTCATAGATCTTTTGCCAATCAAGCTTGGAAGTTTCGATGTCGTAATTGGCATGGATTGGTTGTCCAAAAACCGTGCTAGGATTGTTCGTGACGAGAAAACCGTTCATATCCCGATCAACGGTGAAACCTTAGTCATCCAAGGAGATCAAAGTAGAAAGTACTTAAGTATCATATCCTGTGCGAAGTCAATAAAGTACATGGAAAAAGGATGTTATGCCTTCTTAGCTCAAGTAACGGAAAAGAAGTCGGAGGAGAAACGACTAGAGGATGTACCTGTAATCAAGGAATTTTCTGAGGTGTTTCCAGAAGATTTGCCTGGACTCCCACCTGCTCGACAAGTCGAATTTCAAATCGATCTTATTCCTGGAGCTACTCCTGTAGCACGAGCACCGTACCGTTTAGCACCCTCAGAAATGCAAGAGTTATCCAAACAACTAGAAGAGCTATCTAAGAAAGGATTCATTAGACCAAGTTCCTCACCCTGGGGAGCACCGGTACTATTCGTTAAGAAGAAAGATGGATCATTCCGGATGTGTATCGATTATAGAGAATTGAACAAGCTCACAATCAAGAACCGCTATCCCTTACCAAGAATCGATGATCTGTTTGATCAGTTACAAGGCTCGAGTGTGTACTCGAAGATTGATCTAAGATCTGGATATCATCAGTTACGGGTAAGAGAAGAAGATATACCCAAGACCGCATTTAGAACTCGATATGGCCATTATGAATTCCAAGTAATGCCATTCGGTTTAACTAATGCACCTGCTGTATTTATGGACCTCATGAATAGAGTCTGCAAACCATATCTGGATAAATTCGTCATTGTGTTCATTGACGATATTCTTATCTACTCTCGTAATAAAGAAGAACATGCGGAACATTTGAAGACTGTCCTGAAGTTACTCAAGGATGAAAAATTGTACGCAAATTTTCTAAGTGTGACTTTTGGATTGAGACAGTCCAATTTCTTGGTCATGTGATCGACAGAGAAGGAATCCATGTGGATCCCGCAAAGATTGAATCTGTTAAGAACTGGCCAGTACCCACTAACCCTACTGAAATTCGTCAATTCTTAGGACTTGCTGGTTATTATCGAAGATTCATCGAAGGTTTCTCGAAAATAGCTAAACCATTGACCGAGTTAACCCAGAAAACGAAGAAATTCGAATGGGGAGACGATCAAGAATCAGCTTTTCAACTCCTAAAGAACAAACTTTGCGAAGCACCTATCTTGGCACTACCGGAAGGAGCCGAAGATTTTGTAGTATATTGCGATGCTTCACACATGGGTTTAGGCGCTGTTCTCATGCAAAGGAACAAGGTGATTGCTTATGCGTCACGACAACTCAAAACTCATGAGAAGAATTATACTACTCACGATCTAGAACTTGGCGCCGTGGTATTTGCACTCAAATTATGGAGACATTATTTGTACGGAACCAAATGTATAGTGTACACTGATCACAAAAGTCTTCAACACATCTTAGATCAAAAGGAATTGAATATGCGTCAACGTCGCTGGCTCGAATTGCTTAGTGATTATGACTGCGAGATCCGTTATCATCCTGGAAAGGCAAACGTTGTTGCCGATGCCTTGAGCAGAAAAGATCGCCCTAAGCCACTTAGAGTGAGATCATTGGGAATGGTAATCAATTCACCCCTACCATCGAAAATTCTTGAAGCTCAGATCGAAGCCCTTAAGGAAGAAAATAGGCCGAATGAGAAGATTTATGGCATGCCGGAGAATGAGAATGGATTTGTGAAGAGATCGGACGGAACGCTATGTTTCAAAAATCGAAGTTGGATTCCACTCTTTGGAGGTATCCGAGAACTCATCATGCATGAATCACATAAATCGAAGTATTCCATACGTCCTGGTCCCAACAAGATGTATCAAGATCTAAAGCTTTTGTACTGGTGGCCTAATATGAAGGCTGATATCGCTGTATACGCCAGTAAATGTTTGACATGCTTGAAAGTTAAAGCTGAACATCAAAAGCCATCTGGATTGTTAACTCAACCAGAACTTCCTATGTGGAAATGGGAAAGAATCACAATGGACTTCATCACAAAATTGCCAAAAACTTCTAATGGTTTTGACACCATTTGGGTTATTGTAGACCGTCTTACAAAGTCCGCTCATTTCTTGCCAATCAAGGAGAACGATGAGATGATTACACTCGCTAGATTGTACATCAAAGAGATTGTTTCTCGTCACGGTGTACCAATCTCTATCATATCTGACCGTGATAGCCGATTCACCTCAAGATTTTGGCAAACGCTTCAAAGAGCCATGGGTACCAACTTAGATATGAGTACCGCGTACCATCCTCAAACAGATGGACAAAGTGAAAGAACGATCCAAACTCTGGAAGACATGCTAAGAGCATGTGTGATTGATTTCGGAAAAGGATGGGATAAGCACTTACCTCTGGCTGAATTCTCTTACAATAACAGTTATCACGCCATCATTAAAGCTGCTCCTTTTGAAGCACTCTATGGAAGAAAATGCCGATCGCCAGTTTGCTGGGCGGAAGTTGGAGAAGTACAACTTACAGGCCTCGAAATTGTCCAAGAGACAACAGAAAAGATAATGCAAATTCGGCAAAGATTGCAAACAGCTCGAGATAGACAAAAGAGCTACGCAGATGTTCGAAGAAAACCAATGGAATTCCAAGTCGGAGACCGTGTAATGCTCAAAGTATCACCCTGGAAAGGGATGGTCAGATTTGGAAAACGAGGAAAGCTCAAACCTCGATACGTCGGACCGTTCAAAATTCTTCAAAGAATTGGTCCAGTGGCATATAAACTTGATCTTCCCGAAGAACTTAGCCGAGTACATGACACGTTCCATGTCTCAAATCTTAAGAAGTGTCTTTCGGATGAAACTCTAGTCGTACCACTCAAGGACATCCAGCTCAATGACAAACTTAGCTTTGTCGAAGAACCCATCGAGATCATGGACAGAGAAGTTAAGAGGCTTAAGCAAAGCCGCATTCCTATCGTTAAAGTTCGATGGAATCATAAGAAACGAGGTGCAGAGTTCACCTGGGAACGCGAGGACGTAATGCGTTCTAAGTATCCCCACCTGTTCATCTAGATCACCCATGACAGCCTTTGCGAGTTTAACCGCGGGACGCGGTTCTCTTAAGGGGTAGGTACTGTAAACTCCCGGAAAATTTCAATGTACTTAACGCTTTAATCAGGAATTAAACACGATCTATTTCGTCATGAAATTTTCTAAACATCACATTTGCATATCATTTGGCACATGCATGATCAACGCAGCTTGAGCGTTCAAAACTATACCGTTGTGATCAGAATAAAATTCCCCACTATCTTGATAATCCTAAAATACGTAACGAATACGTAAAAATTTGTAAAAATACGAATTTAATTATAATAAAAATATATTCAAATTCGTATCGGGCCTCGGAACTCATTGGACTTTATTCCGCCTCGTGACCCAACCCGACTCGTTAGTGGGCCTTATAACCGGATCAAACTTACACTATTTGGGCCTCATTATTTTATTCGAGCCCAACGGATTAATACTACTCTTGGGCTAGTCCTTGAACACAACCAACTCACCTAGCCCAACACCATATCTATTTTATTTTGGGCCCTTGCCGGTTGTATCTCTAGCCCAACACGTTCATTTTCTTTGTGTTTCAAATGAGTAGCAAATGTAGACCAAAGGCATGTTCCTTGTTTTTCTTTTCTGTGAAGTCACAGCGTGACCAAAAAAAAATGTGAGAAACAAGACCTAGGCAAAACAAGACCAAGCACACTTTCTTTCAAATGGTTTACGTGTGTGAGTGTACAAGAGGCAACAAAACACATGAGCCACCCTAAAACAATTTAACAATTACCACTAATCCTACTTTGACTAGTTTTGACTCTCTTGTCCAAAGGTTCTTGTGTTCCCCATATCCAAACCTTCGGCTGAAACCACACATGAAACAAGACCAAGTTTGGATATTTCATGCAATATGTTTACCCAAAAACGTGACCAACCATTGACAAACAAGAGCAAACTAACTTTTCGTTTTCTTTTCTTTCTATGCGTCAAAAATGGGAACAACACAAACCATAAGCCAACTACTCTAATACTAGCTTTGAAATATTAACTTAGTATTCCTTGTCCCTAACCCCTAGCTAGACCAAATTATATAATACTTAACCCACCTTTGACTCCTTTTGACCTTGTTAACTCATGGGTAAAATGTTCCCTATTCTTAAACTTGACATGACCACCCATGCATGCCCCCAAAACAAGCCGAACATGAAGCATGCTTAGCCAAGTTTATACTCCATCTTAGACACTAGAAAGAAGCTACACTAATAAAATACACTAAGTACCATGCCTCTCTTTACTATAAATCAAACACTTAGGGAAGGACATACCACCCTCAAACACTTACATTGCCAAACTCACAAACACTACACATTTTAAAGTAAAAATCGTCCACTGTGGAGGTAGAGCAAGGAAAAGAAGACGTTATAGGTGAAGGATAGGAGACACTTGGGTACACATTTAAGACGGGTAATATTATAAGGAGAACACGGGTATTGCAAGCACTCTCATTAGCTCGTCTCGTTGCTATCATCACCACTCATACGAGTGATTGTAAGTCACCCTTGACACATTCACATTATCTCGTTACACTTAATTGTCGCATGATATATATAGGTAGTGTGCACCATTTTATGAACAACTAGCGTCATACACATGATATAGTTGTACCACGACACATCGTCACTAGTTAAAACGAGCCTGCAACATTTAGAAACACCACTCAAACACATAATAACCATTTGTTCACTTGTATAAACTCACGTAAACACTAATGGGCCTGAAGCCCAAACCGTAAGCCCAATATGTCCAAACTGAGTCCAATAAAGATTCAACCCGGCCCAATGAAATAGTAATAAGCTAATAAGCTCTAAAAATAAGCTAGGAATAAGCTTGTAAAAGTTTTGTAAAGTTTTCGTATGTTAAAAAGGGTACTTCGGACCGAATTTGCAAATTAAATGAATTTTGGGTTAAAAGCGTAACTTTTAAAAAGATAAAGGGTCATATGTTACGTATAACAAACATGCAAGAGAAGTCTAAGGGCTAAAATGGCAACTTTATAAAGTAAATGGGTATGGTTTCACGTGCATGTGCACGCATGAAAACCACAAGGACCAGTTCTGTAAATAATCTAATCTAGTTATAAATAAAGTTTTGGGTGAAAAATGACAAGTTTGGAAAACAAAGGTTTAAAGCGTATAAAATGAACCTAGAGGGCTGTTTTTGTAAATTCAGTTCTACCAAGGGTTAAAGTTGTCATTTCTGAATGTTTTGGTATAAAATATAATTCGGGTGGAAAGTGTCATTTTCTAAAAGTCCAAGGACTAAACTCGTACTTTTTGTAACTCGAGGGTAAAAAGTGTAAATTTGAGAAAAGTTTAGCAAAACTTATGATTTCATTATAGCCTCGTAAAAATGAGTATTTTGATCACATGAGCGTAATATTTTCGAATAATGACAAACTTATTTCATGTATAAATGAATATGTAAATATATATTTATTAGAAAATAACTAAGTATATGTAAAAATATACTTATTCTGGATAAAATGCCCGGGGAATCTGAATACGTTAAAATACTCAACAAACTTACTAAGATCACAACGGGGGAAAACATTTCACTTATGCGTAAGTGACGATCACTAGTTAAGGCAATGTAGCACATAAATTAACTTAAAACGTTAATCACGATCGCACACTATTGGATTGGACAATCCAATGAACTATTGAATAAGAATATTCAATGCTCTATTATTTTGGTCGTGAACCAAAATGCTCATTTACTGAGACTCGCCATCTCATCATTTTAGGTTTCGAGTTGGAACCTCTGCTACATTGTGCTTGATCTTTTTGTGCGTGTGCATTATCATCAAGGTGAGTTCATAGCCTCGCTTTTACTTTATTTTGCAAACCCCGCGAGGGAGATACATGCTCTAAACTAGAACACAAGGTTTTTTATAAATGCTTGATCCTCTTGATTATTGGTACTGCCTAAGTTGTTAGCCACAAGTCCCCTGATCATGAACCATTAGTCACCGCGAGTGAACGTAGATATCGTGAATAGTACTATGGGGATTAACGAACCCCGTTTCGGTTATAGAGAAATAACCGGGGCGCACCATATCAAATTTCTTTAGGTAATTGGCTATTACCTCCTTTGGGGCATACTTACGTACGCTGGTAATTCGGCGTATGCAGTTGAGTCTTGGTTTCATGAGCTTAGTGCATAATAATCTGTGATATTTTTCTTATGATATTGTTAGTTTACAATGATCATGATCTTATACTTGTGTTCAACTTATTTTAAACCTATGGACTTCACTCAACAATTTTTGTTGACCTTTTTAAGCATGTTATCTCAGGTAATCAGTGAAGATTATGACCAAGGTGCGGAACGGGGCATGGCAAGGCTTATCTGGTGGTGTAAAAACATAAAAGTTATCATTTCTTTCAAACTCATGATCTTTCTTTTGGGAAAAACACTTGATCTACAATATTTTGTAACAAACTATGAGTTTTCGATGAATGATAACTATATTAATAAAACGTCTCTTTCGAGTCGTTTTCTATAATTTTTGACTATGATCTCCATTCAAGTAACACCCGAATTAGTCTTCCGCTGTCATTAAGATTTTCGGGGGTGTTTCAGAAACCATTAATTTTTGAAGTCCAAGTGATTATCATGTCCTACTAGTAATCTATTTCAAGGTTTTGAAATAAAAATCTATAGATTAGTAAGGTTTTTATCATCTTCTTCACATAATCATTCAAGTAAGCATTTCATGATTTTTATTACTCTTTCATATTCATATTTATGTTGTTTCATTATTTTTGCAAGAAAAACATGCATGAATTCCATGATCCATACCACTTTTATTGGTTTTTAGTACAAATAATGAGTTTTAATTATCCAAATAATAATCCCTTGTAACATATCCTTTTTGATGATGTCTAGGAACCCATGACACCCTAAGAAGGTGTATGGTAGGTTTAGAATAGCTTTGGCGTTGATTGGAATTGGTTAGAATAGGTTTTGCGCGAGAAAAACTCATTTCGACAAGTTTTCTAAAGGGTCTGTCCTTATTTTCGAATTCTGGAAATCTCGACAGTTGATAAAAAATTTTGGCCTAGATATTTAGAAAATATACTTTAAAACGAAACCGTGGCCGCTTGAACGGATTAAAACGGAGCTATAACGAAGAAGTTATGAATTTTCCAAGTTTGACGACGAAAAGTGCAAAACCAGAAAATTCAACATGTTACGTCTATTTTGTACCAGTCAAAAATGAGTCTTAAGCGTTATAAATTGTGTCGGCTTATCAAAAATATATTAGTATACTTTGATACGAAGCTAAGGACATATAAAACGTAGAAAACGGATTTGTAACGATTAAATTACACGCGTTTACATAAAGTTGCCGTAACTATATTAAATAAGCTAAACTAATATATTTCTATTAGACAAACCTTACGGCAACAAGTGACCATGTTGAGGGTCGTTTTTAACATTGATGTAGTACTTTTTACAACGTGATGTCTTCTAGTAAAAGTAAGTTCGCCAAGCATATTTTTCAAAATGTCCGACCGTTTGTCAAGCGAAGTTGTAATGAATAAAATACGGTTACTTAAACTTTGCCGAAAACCATCCTTAAACGATATTTTGGACACAAGTACCATACTTAACCTATATTTTTCTCCATGATCGAGACCTCTAGGATGAAAACTTAAATGCTAAGACTTTGAGATAATGATACAAGCTTCCCAAAACTGTTGAGTTTGTTTCCTAACACTCGATGTGCACCATTTTACGACTAGCTTTTCAAGGCTGTTTAGTCGCTTTCATGAAATTGTCAAATGACGTTATCTTACGACGAAAAGTTATAATTTCATAATAAATCATTAAATGACTATCGTAGGATATCATTTCAACGTAAATACTTGTAAAGTATTTTATAATATGACGAGATGTCATAAACATACATTTCGACGATAAATTCTATTTTTTCAAAAACGTACAAGTGGTATAGATTACATGTGGATTTGCATGCATGACATTATTTCATGATTTACATTAGAACATATCATTCATAATAGGTCATGGTCAGAGGTTGCGCCTCATTTCAGTATTGCCATTATATCATCATTATCATTGCAACATGTGAGTTTTCATAGCCCCGATTTATTCAAGTTTTTACATTATTTCAAACCTACGGGGGAGAATACATTGCACATCATTTTAATTACGATACAAAGTATATCAAATTCATTACATTGCTTAAGTTACCTCATTGCCAGTTAAATGTCCCCATTTCATAAACATGAACCGTTAATTTCATAGAAGCGTGGGTGAGTGGATAGATCTATCGAGGGTGACACCTCCATCCGGGTTGGCGGATTCCAACCGGACGGATGCATTTCATTTCATTATCATTATTTGAGTTGTTTGGCAAAACACTCTGTTGGGGCGAACATCATGATCAGTCAAGCTTCGGTGTCATGTGCTTAAGCAATTGTAACATTTTATGTGACATATTTGTCATACATGGCCTATACTTGTGGTAGTCGTATAAAACGTTTTACATGAACTCTATGAACTCACTCAACCTTTGTGTTGACACTTTTAGCAATGTATTTTCAGGTAACTAAGGCATTCACTTCATGGCATGCATGTGGACATATCATAGAGTCGCGGTAACAACGCGTCACGAATGGATTTATACATTTTAAAAACATCGTTTGACTTGTACTAAACTTATTTTCCGCACATGTTGATTTTCATTTGGGACCTATCTTTGTAACTCTGAGTGTTTTTAACATATGAAACGATGTTCTTTTCAAACGACACTTTAGGTCGTTCAATATAACTGTGATTGTGATGCTATGACAGTCAATCCCCAGGAATTCCATTCCGCTGCAAAACAGGTAATTTGGGGGTGTGACATTAGTCATTCATACCCATTAGACATTTATGTCATGGATCATCATTATAAACATTATTGCATCATCACAAGACTTTCACCAAACTAGATTAGATGGGTTATGTGTTTGTACCATAAAACACAAGGTTTGTTATGTTGGGCCATAAAACATAACGGGAGTGGTTGTACCCGGAAAGAACTCGACATCTAGCTTAGTGTCGGAAATATTGTATAGGCGACGTTAGGTTGGTTCTACCTCAAACTAGAACCCGGTATTAAGCTTTGTACCGGAAAAAGTGTAAGCGACGATTGTAAGGTTTTCTCCGCCGAGAAGGGAGCTTGTTGATTTAGTGAAGTAACTATCGAGTTGGGTACTCGGGGAGTGGAGTAGGGCGGAGAGGAGATCCGTGACCGAACCACTATAAATCCTCGTGTTCGGTTTGCACTTTCCTTTCTTTATCTCTTTACTTTTATAATTGCTTGTGATGTGGTTTGATGTTGATGCTTGTGTGACAACTTGGTTTACTATGCTTTATATTAGTCACAAACAATAATTGGTACTTTCATATTATAACAAGCTTCATAAGTGATTTGATACAAAAGATCTAACATTTTTAAACGGTAACGTATTCACACCCCCCCCCCCCCCTCTACGTTTTCACAATTGGTATCAGAGCCTCGTAGCTCTTATTTTCAAAACAAATGGTTTTTAAAATGAAGCACGATCCATGTATCAAATTACCATTGAAGTGAAATATAATATGATAAATATTTTGCTAATTATACATAGAAATTTGTTGGTAAATTTTTAGATAAGTCACATTAGTAAAAATAATAAACAAAATATGTGTATTATATCTTTTCTATCAAATCTAGTAAGTCTTACACTTTTTCGCTATGAGTAAGTACATTTTTCAACTTTCTGTGAAGACCACGGATTGGGCGGAACCAAAAAAAGGGTTCCTTCCTTGTAAATTTTTGGTTCCTTGGTCTGCATAGTATGCAGTTTTTTTGGCCAACTTCAAAAAATCATAACTAATTAGCCGTAAGTCCGTAGGAGTCGAGCCACCTATCATTTTAAAGGGAATTAAGTCTACTTTCATTTAAAACTACTCTCATAACCTGAGTCTAATTTTAAATAAGTGAAATAGACCAAATACTACAAGTATATCCAAGATATTAAGTTTCGCTTTAACATAAAAACTCAAATTTTTGAGTCAAGCAATTTAAGTTGGTATTCTTAGAACATTGATAAAATTTATTTTGAAACTAAATAATTTGGTAATATGTTTAAAGAAAATTAATCAAGCTTGGTAACATCATCACATTTAAACGGTAAATGACGAAAAGTGTTTTTCTTTTTATGCTATGTTAAATGACCACTTGTTTATGTTGTTTGCATATATGTTGCTTACTTATTTCCAAATTGTTGTTTACACTTGTTTGATTGTATAATATAAGTGTCAATCTTGCCATGTCATTTATTCGCTTGTTTGTCGATTTCTAGTTTATGCACAATAGGACATTTGCTAGATTTTATGTACTAAGATGGAAAATTGTTTTACCGTTGCTTATAGACTTAGATCACTTCCTTTGCATATGTTATACTAACATCTCGCATAACTTATGAAATGTCATAACTCACTTTGCAATGAGTACTAAGTAAATTAGTCAAGTACTTTGAAAAATGAAGGTTTTAAGGAGTGTTTGGTACAAGAACAAAAACAATGATGTATGATGTATTTTATGTATGTTCACTTTCTAGGATGATAACTAAACTTTAAATAATCATGTGAACTAACTTTGCCGTGCAGGGGGATAACATTTTGATGTTATCAAATTTTTACCATTTTCACTATTTAGTGAAAATCGCTAGCCCCTACTTGAAATACATGCTCCCATGTGTTTATATATGTGTTATTGCTTGTTCCTAACCAGAAATAATTATCTCCATATGTTTTAAGAAAAATTTCAGGATTCGGAAAAGTCCCCGAGGGTTAAAAAAACGCATCTGTGAACTTTTCTGCACAGCACGGATTTGAAGGACCCAAAAAATTGGTTTCGTCCGTTATAAATTTTGGTGCCGCCATATTAATACTGCCGGACCAGACGGAACCATAAATTGGGTTCCGTCCGTGTAAATTTTTGGTGCCGTGTCCACTACAGGTAAGTTGCTGAATTTTACTAAATCCCGCACTCTAGTTTACCAAATTTTGTTTCTAGGATAGTTGTTACTGCTTTTCATTTATATTAAGACTAGTTTAACTTACCTAGACCAATAGGATATTCATTTCCTACAAAAACTCAAAAATTCACAAAATCCACCCAAGGAACCCTTTCCTATAAAGGAAGGAACCCTAAATTTGGTTTCTTGCAATCCGTGGATGTCTGACTTCTAAGATTTTGCATTGATTGAAGTTCATTTACTGCATATCTTTCATATCTCACTCAACACATCCTCAATGAATTGACTTAGGATGTTTGTCATGCTCTTAAACACTTCCATCTCATTAGAAGCCACCATCTTTGTATGGATTAACATCAAATCAAACACATTTCTCCATGAATCCTTAGTTCCATAACTTACACATTTAGGATGGTCATTTTCACACCTTCACTATTACTTCTTCTTAAGCTTAGCATTTCTTAAAGCAAAGTCAAAATAACTAAATCCTCAACCTCAAACAAGCCACTTAAGAAAACCACTAGGATTAGCATTCGATCTTGTTGCTTCGTTAACTTGAACTCTTCACCTCTCAACATCTCATCACCCATTCAAGATGAAAACTTTCTAAACTTAAGTAATCCAACTCCACCACCAAAATCACCCACCATTATGACTACTTCACAACCATCCAAAAACACCTTCACTACCAAAGTCTCCAAAACTTGTACTTATCAAACTTTGTGCAACACCACCAATATCTCCTCACCCGTTTGCAAATGACTTAGATGACTTGCCACCGAGACTAACAAATCTAGACTCATTATCTGCAAATATATCATACACAAGTCTAACATATGACTATAGATATTGTTTTGTATCTACATGTTTTGCCTCACTTGGTTAACATGAAAACAATGCGTCATCCTCCAAGACGATAAGGATTTACATCGATTCATAACTCACACATATGTTAAAGATGTTTTATCAAGTCTTGCTATCCTTAAGTACAATCTAAGCTTTATAATCTCAACAAGGTAGGATTGACAACTTAAGTATTTCATCCGAAATATTCAAGTATATGCGACTTGCGATTGTAGTCATTAAAAGTCATATCCAAAAAATCAACACTCAAGTATTTTAACAACACATGTTAAAACATTAATCCTAAAATGAATCAAACACTTATCCTATCTCAACTAGAACACTTATCCAAAACAAACAACCCACTGTGGCACTTATCTCTCTTTGACACCTACTATCCCTCTTTGACACCTACTATGGCACTTATCCCACTTTGACACCTTCGGTGGCACTTGTCATAACACTCTCCCAATCAATAAAGCAAATGTCAATAGGTCTTCATCCTTTAA
Source organism: Chrysanthemum seticuspe (assembly GCA_019973895.1). Lineage (NCBI taxonomy): Eukaryota > Viridiplantae > Streptophyta > Magnoliopsida > Asterales > Asteraceae > Chrysanthemum > Chrysanthemum seticuspe. The sequence goes on from BPTQ01000008.1 coordinate 170,928,759, forward strand.
CATCTAACACTTAAGCTCACTTGTTCTTTCACCATTATCTCATCACATTCTCACAAACATGACCAAAACTTCAAGCACTTCACCCACTAGTTGTACCAACCAATGAACCATAAGAATTAGTATCCGTACTTGTTGTGTTCAACATCTATGGACAAATAATCAACCTAAGTACTCCCATAGCACAACAAACCTCTACATCACCACATCCTTATATAGACACACTAGAAGACCTACCACCTAGATTGTAACACCCCCAAAAATGACTCAGCGGAAGCATACAGGTATTGGGGTGCTACTAAATTGGTATCACAACATAAGCATAGAACAACGGATTCTTATAAGAGAAACTTTTATTCATTTCTTAAAAACAATGTTTACATTATTTAATTAGTGCGGAAAATGGCCCATTATAAAAGGTGGTCCCAATACATAAATCAGAGTCGTCTATGACCATGTCATGCCTTTGCCTTGCGCCTCCAAAGATAAGCTATCACCTCAAAACCTGAAGATACATGCTAAAAGGGGTCAGCTTACGCTGGTGAGTTCATAGGTTTATTTAAAAAGGGATTTCAGTACACAGTTTCAAATTTGGTTTTTGATGATCATTACATCTTGCATAATGTCATAAAGTTTATGGTTTCAATTTATAACAGGATTTCATAAAAGAGATTTCATTAGTGGACCATAAGTAGGGTATATGTACATTACAACGAATATAATGTCATATATTGAATCTATTACGCTAGCACTAAGTTCATGCAACCGAAACTACGACAGTTCTTGTATGCACAAAGAAGTCATACAAATAAGGAGCCCATGGCGAGTGTTTATCCCAATACACTCGGTCCCGACATGCTATATGTTTCACCTTGACCCAAGCGGGGTCAACCGAACAGAGGAGTCACCCTCAATAGATCTATTTATAACATTCGCGCTTCCCAGCACGAATTGACGGTTCATGAAGAGGGCAATTTGGGATCTAAGGACTTAGGCTAAGATGTGTAATATTCTAGGTCAAACTTTTTGGTATGCTCTATAAAACATCTATGTATGATGAAAACTTTAAACATGTAAAAGCATAGTATGCATGGAATGCACAAGTAAACTGATTTAAGTAAAATGAGCATGCATCTTCCCCCAAAACAAGTATAAAACAGTTAAAAGTAGGGGCTATGAAACTCACCTTGGCCTTGTGCAATATGAAGTCTAAAGGGAATTAAATCAAGGAGTGATAGTGTACGGCTCCGACATGCAACCTAATTAATACGGCAATTTAGTCTTTATGTTTAAGACTCTATAAAGTTTAACTAACTTTATAGATTTTAAATGTTTTTGTTGTTGTTGTTGTTGCTTATGTGGCATTATGTATCTTAGAACAATTTACAAAGACTTGGGTGGATCTCGGCTTAGGAAAGATGACATGGAAGAAATCTCAAGGAAATAATTCTGACTTTGGTTCAATGATGACCAAATGATAATACTTAGAAGGGTACACGCAGAAAATATATCAAGGTTGAAAAAGACTTCGGTTTGATGATAACCGAATGACGATACACGGAAATAATTATATAAGATTTTAGACATTAATGGATTATGAGATCATTATTTCAAGGGTATATATCTAATGTTCATACATGTTCAAATATCTCTACGTATCACATTTAATGGTTATCATAAGAGTATCCAATTATTTAAGTAATAGCCTTACTTAATACATTTGTATTTAAATAATTTGATGGCGTAAGTCATGAATAAATCTCCTCATTGATGGTTATTATATAAAAATATAATAATTCATATTGGTTATTATGAAATATAACAAGTTAATTATATTTTGACGAAAGTTGGATATAACCCATCTATACAAATAGACTGATAAGTTTATATATACATATCTCGGCAAAATATGGTATGACTCGACTAGATGTCAAAGTTTTATATAGAAAGGTAATTTCTTTTATTTTGTTCGAATAAGTTATATAATCGAAAGAAGTTCCATTAAATCTAAATAATTAACTTACGAAATGTAAATCAACGATTTCTAAAGTTAATTTACAATTTATATCCTCGTTAGTTGATTTATAAGGTGTTTGTTTGAGTGAACCTTCCTTTTTAACGAAACAAAAGTAATTATGTGGTCGTGTATTATTTGCACGTGACAAGTACTTATCAACTCTTCATATGATCCTTTATTAAACGAAACGAATATTTTAATGATCGCTATATAAATATTTTATATGACAAGGATTGGTTTAGCATTCTTGTAACCCCATTAAGCAACAAAAACAATACGTGTCAAAGGTTTGTATCATATATAAAGGCATGTTCATATTATTAGACTTTAGTTCATGGTTTTGTCGTGTAAAAGATTGTGGCAAAAGAAAAATGATGGTGCACCTTGAATAACGAGACAGAATAAGAGGGCATGAACGATCTCAGTCGAATAAACCCACAGCAAAGCAAACCCTTTAACGCCACCACGAATCACCACAGCAACTCATCTTAACGAGCAACAACAACATTGATTTGGAATGGAAGACACGACCAAAAATTGAGAGAAAATGATTCGAGAATCTCTTGTGAGTTTTTGTTTAAGTTGCTTTATAGAATGGGAATGAGGAAAAAGAAATCGTATAGACACTAGACCTCAAAGACCATATTATTTTGTTTATATACCATATACGTGAAACTAACATGACCACCTTGTGACAACGAGAGTGTCAACACTCTTCGGGTATCTCTCCCTTGTGACACGAAACCATAAACAAACACCCTTGGGTGTTATCTTGGTACACCGAAAGCAATTAACAGCTGAGACAATTTCTAGCAATGAAACCATGGATCAAGACACGATGACATAAATCTTGAGGGTACATACGGTTTATGACTTAGCCTTGGGCTCTCGTGTATCGGGTACAACCCGACTCGAGTGACTAGCTCGACATAATTACACCCTTAAGGGTCTAGGGGTTGTGATAGTCCCATACAAAACAAGTAAAAATCAACACCCTTCGAGAGGGGTTTCTACCTCAGTCGAGACAACAATTGGTGAGTAAAAGTAAGTCGAAAACTAGAAGAACTAGACACTTGAATATACCCAAAACCAAACAAGCCGAACAATAAGCCAAAAAGAATCTTAAGTCGAGACCAAAATAAGCACTCTGATCAATTATCATATAAACCAAAATTAACGTGAGCCGTGTTTAACAAAATCGATTCTTACGTTTTATTAGTTTGACATCATAATACTAACAACAACTCAATTAGCAAAATTATTAAACCACACAATATCTGTTTTTCTCTTTTTGTTTCACGACAGTAGCAACAACAACAACATTAAGCCAAATATAATCTTGTTTCTTCTTGTTTAACTTGAACTATTTTATTTATACCAATATTTGGTTATCATGTTTCATACACTATACCGATCGGAGGAAAAATATAGAATAACAAGTTCAAATACAATTGAAATGGATTAATGGTATAACAAACAACAATGCTTACAAAAATCCCAAAATGGGTCGAGTGGGTATAGACACCAAAAACTCCAACCGGGCACGAGCTAGGATGACTTATAACAAATTGAGACTTGAATCGCGCTATGTAGACCATGAGAAACAAAACCCCTCTTCCAATTTCAAGAAGCCCTTTGGTTTATAGGAACCCAAATTATTAAGAACCCTAATTTCGGATTTTTATTTTGAGGAATGGATGGAAACTTCGACTAAAAAACCAACCTTTTTATAGATGTACAAAGGGATGGTCTTGAATCCACTTTCTCTTCTTGATTGCAGCGTGACACTTTACTTGGCTTCCATCTCCATTCATAGCCGCGCTAGTGTCTCCTTGTGATAGTCTAGGGTAGATTAGGTGGCTGAGAATTGATGGTGATGGGTTTTTGTCTTTGTTTTTTTATGGTGATACATATGGGCGGCGAGGAAGAAAGGAGAACACCAGGTTCCATTTTTGTGTTTGTACTGTGTTTGTGTTGACAGAAAAAGAAGAAGGGAACAGATAGGTAAGATAGGTAGGCGTGGGAGAGAGAGAGTGATAATAGTTATCTCTTTTGTTTTATTAGTAAACACAGTATAATTGGTACCTCGTGTTTTGTCGCATCTTCGAGTAAGTGTACCTTTCCGGTACCCGCAAAATATAAAAATTATATTTTCGGAGACGATTTCTTAAACTTAATAATATGACATTTTTATTATATTGGAATTTGATTATAAATGTTTGCCGTTATTAATTTGGTGTCGGTATGCGTGCGGTGTCGTGAGTTTCTAGATTTACGAGATAACTTCTCGTTTTCTTTCGTAAATTATTAGTGATTGACGAAAAGTGTATTTTTCTCTTATCTCAGTATTTATTTTTAGTCTTGTATGCAACTGCATTGCATTATGCGGAATAACAAATGGATTAGGCTTATGTATAGTTAAATTTTTAACTGGGACAATAATAAATTTCCCATAGATACTCAGTGGATAAGTAACGTGTGTGCGGTGTCAGGTATTTAAGGAGACGAATGACTTCTCGTTTTTAGACTTGAATATCGATAATTGTCAGAAAATAATCGATTTAAATTTTATGACGTAATAAATATTATTATAATAATCCGGAAATTTATGGGTTGTTATAGTCTACCCACCTTACAGGAGATCCGTCCCGGATCTCAGTTTACGTTACCCGATAAGGTGTCGGGAACGAGATGATGGTATTTGGAACAAGTTTTGAATTTTTCCCCTAGGTTGTTCTTGGGTTTCCCCTTTGGGTATGGGTACCCAGGTGTTAGGAGCCATGATTTTTCTGGGATAGGTTCATTGAGTGAAAGTTCAAATTTTGATGTTATGAGGTTTCATTATTTTGCTAGTGTGGGCACCTCTAATTTCTCATTGTTTTATCAAAACGTACCCATTTATGGTGTTTAATGGTTCTAAAGTATATAGGTTGGTTCTTAAGGTTCGCTATGGGTTTGTGTGTTTTCTTCTTTTAAAGGGTGAAGAAACATTTGTTTTAAATTTTCTCTTTCGACTAAATGTTTATACAAGGTTGACTAAAACTAGATTTAAAAATCGATAATGTGTAAAAATGACACATTTTCAAAAGATTGTAAAACCAGTTCTTAATTATGGGGGGGTATAAGAAGGTCTTGCGAAACTTTTAGTGTTTCAGCATTTTGTCTTGTTTTAATTAGGGATTTGGAAAGTATTATTGTTGAATTTTAAAGGAGAATCCTCCAATTTGAAAAATTTATTGCAGCAAGGATGCGTAGCAGGATATAACCTTTACCCATAGATACGGGTAGGGTTTAGTTTGTCTAAGTTGGGTAAGGTTTGGATTTAATGTTGATGAACCTCATGGTTATCTATGGTTTTAGGTAGCGGCGTAGGATACATTCTAGGGTCAGGCTTAGTTACCAAGGAGGACATTGATCATTTCTGTTTATGGGGTATTAACTTTAAACACATTTCGAGGACATAAGTAACCAATAGAGTGGTTCTAGAATACCTTTCAAAGTATTAAGGAACACTTTATTTTGGTAAGGTATGGGTAGAATTGTAGTTTACTTTATGGTGTAATGGTAAGGTGGTAATTTGGTTTGTAGAATGATTCATGAAGTGATTCATGAAGTATTTTGGTTATAATGGTTTGAGGGATAATCGGAAATAGTTTATATGACAACTCTTTTGTTTTTAGGAGAGTGACAAGGTAAGCACGGTTATTCTTAAAAGGTATGTGGAGCTTCTAGGTTTTTAATTCTCAAGGTATGGCGTAAAGTTTTCAAGTTTCAGTGGGATTATAGGTCCTCTATCGTGCCCTTCTAGATTTTGCCAAAGGTTTATTGTATTTTCTCATAGGTGCTATTGAAAGGTTGCTCCTAGAATGGTTTGATTGTCCATGGAGTGTAAGGTGTGGGGTAGGAGTGACTATAACATAACCCGATTGTGATATGGAATTATAAAGTTTATGATTAAGAAGTAGTATGACGCCAGTGAGGGGCTTATGATTAAGGAATATTGTGATGCCAGCGAATGGCTTATGATAGGGTGATGCCAGTGAGTGGTTTATGACTAAGGAATGCCAGTGAGTGACTTGTGATTAAGGAATGTCAGGTGAGTGACTTGTGATTAATGAATGTCAGTGAGTGACTTGTAATTCAAGAATTTCGGTGAGTGGTTTGTGATTAGGGAATGTCAGTGACTGGCTTGTGATTAATGAATGTCAGTGAGTGACTTGTGATTAGGGTATGCCAGTGAGTGGCTTGTGATTAGGGTATGCCGGTGAGTGGCTTGTGATTAAGGGATAGTGTGACGCCAATGTGTAGCTTTAGTGTAACGCCAATGTGTGACTTATTAAAATGTTACATGTTTATATTATCATTTTCTCACTGGACATAAAGCTATTATAACTATCCTAAGTACTGCAAAATTCACCTCTGAGTCGGACATAGGTGATCAGCCTATGTCCCACTGTCCCTGGTTGAATATAGGTGATCAATCTATGTTCACCCGAGGTTCAATGAATTTTGAAATACTTAGCTTAATTACGCTAGTAATATGTCACAATACTTTTAAAGGTTGTATTGAAGGATTAGAACAATTATTCTCTTTATGTGAGGGAAAGGTGTAGTGCAGTGATACATACGTATATGTATATGGAAAATAATTGTAACCTATAATGAAACTAGGTGAGTAGTGATAAAACATGTATCTTATCAAGTATGATCATAACAGGATCATAAGTTAGGCATCAGCTCGGCAGGCAGGCACGTGTCGGTCATAGGGTTTAGTTTTTGTAAAAGTGGTTATAGTCTAGGTTTTAAAAATACCCAGTTCTCTATAACCTAGGCTCTGATACCAATCTGTAACACCCCTAAAAATGACTCAGCGGAAGCATACATGTATTGGGGTGCTACTAAATTGGTATCACAACATAAGCATAGAACAACGGATTCTTATAAGAGAAACTTTTATTCATTTCTTAAAAACAATGTTTACATTATTTAATTAGTGCGGAAAATGGCCCATTATAAAAAGGTGGTCCCAATACATAAATCAGAGTCGTCTATGACCATGCCATGCATTTGCCTTGCGCCTCCAAAGATAAGCTATCACCTCAAAACCTGAAGATACATGCTAAAAGGGGTCAGCTTACGCTGGTGAGTTCATAGGTTTATTTAAAAAGGGATTTCAGTACACAGTTTCAAATTTGGTTTTTGATGATCATTACGTCTTGCATAATGTCATAAAGTTTATGGTTTCAATTTATAACAGGATTTCATAAAAGAAATTTCATTAGTGGACCATAAGTAGGGTATATGTACATTACAACGAATATAATGTCATATATTGAATCTATTACGCTAGCACTAAGTTCATGCAACCGAAACTACGACAGTTCTTGTATGCACAAAGAAGTCATACAAATAAGGAGCCCATGGCGAGTGTTTATCACAATACACTCAGTCCCGACATGCTATATGTTTTGCCTTGACCCAAACGGGGTCAACCGAACAGAGGAGTCACCCTCAATAGATCTATTTATAACATTCGCGCTTCCCAGCAGGAATTGACGGTTCATGAAGAGGGCAATTTGGGATCTAAGGACTTAGGCTAAGCTGTGTAATATTCTAGGTCAAACATTTTGGTATGCCTATAAAACATCTATGTATGATGAAAACTTTAAACATGTAAAAGCATAGTATGCATGGAATGCACAAGTAAAATGAGCATGTATCTTCCCCCAAAACAAGTATAAAACAGTTAAAAGTAGGGGCTATGAAACTCACCTTGGCCTTGTGCAATATGAAGTCTAAAGGGAATTAAATCAAGGAGTGATAGTGTACGGCTCCGACACGCAACCTAATTAATACGGAAATTTAGTCTTTATGTTTAAGACTCGATAAAGTTTAACTAACTTTATAGATTTTAAATGTTTTTGTTGTTGTTGTTGTTGTTGTTGTTGTTGTTGCTTATGTGGCATTATGTATCTTAGAACAATTTACAAAGACTTGGGTGGATCTCGGCTTAGGAAGGATGACATGGAAGAAATCTCAAGGAAAGAATTCCGACTTTTGTTCAATGATGACCAAATGATAATACTTAGAAGGGTACACGCATAAAATATATCAAGGTTGAACAAGACTTCGGTTTGATGATAACCGAATGACGATACACGGAAATAATTATATAAGATTTTAGACATTAATGTATTATGAGATCATTATTTCAAGGGTATATATCTAATGTTCATACATGTTCAAATATCTCTATGTATCACATTTAATTGTTATCATAAGAGTATCCAATTATTTAAGTAATAGCCTTACTTGATACATTTGTATTTAAATAATTTGATGGTGTAAGTCATGAATAAATCTCCTCATTGATGGTTATTATATAAAAATATAATAAGTCATATTGGTTATTATGAAATATAACAAGTTAATTATATTTTGACGAAAGTTGAATATGACCCATGTATACAAATAGACTGATAAGTTTATATATACATATCTCGGCAAAATAGGGTATGACTCGACTAGATGTCAAAGTTTTATATAGAAAGGTAATTTCTTTTATTTTGTTTGAATAAGTTATATAATCGAAAGAATTTCCATTAAATCTAAATAATTAACTTACTAAATGTAAATCAACGATTTCTAAAGTTAATTTACAATTTATATCCCCGTTAGTTGATTTATAAGGTGTTTGTTTGAGTGAACCTTCCTTTTTAACGAAACAAAAGTAATTATGTGGTTGTGTATTATTTGCACGTGACAAGTACTTATCAACTCTTCATATGATCCTTTATTAAACGAAACGAATATTTTAATGATCGCTATATAAATATTTTATATGACAAGGATTGGTTTAGCATTCTTGTAACCCCATTAAGCAACAAAAACAATACGTGTCAAAGGCTTGTATCATATATAAAGGCATGTTCATATTATTAGACTTTAGTTCATGGTTTTGTCGTGTAAAAGATTGTGGCAAAAAAAATGATGGTGCACCTTGAATAACGAGACATAATAAGAGGGCATGAACGATCTCAGTCGAATAAACCCACAGCAAAGCAAACCCTTTAACGCCACCACGAATCACCACAGCAAATCATCTTAACGAGCAGCAACAACATTGATTTGGAATGGAAGACACGACCAAAAATTGAGAGAAAATGATTCGAGAATCTCTTGTGAGTTTTTGTTTAAGTTGCTTCGTAGAATGGGAATGAGGAAAAAGAAATCGTATAGACACTGACCTCAAAGACCATATTATTTTGTTTATATACCATATACGTGAAACTAACATGACCACCTTGTGACAACGAGAGTGTCAACACTCTTCGGGTATCTCTCCCTTGTGACACGAAACCATAAACAAACACCCTTGGGTGTTATCTTGGTACACCGAAAGCAATTAACACCTGAGACAATTTCTAGCAATGAAACCATGGATCAAGACACGATGACATAAATCTTGAGGGTACATACGGTTTATGACTTAGCCTTGGGCTCTCGTGTATCAGGTACAACCCGACTCGAGTGACTAGCTCGACATAATTACACCCTTAAGGGTCTAGGGGTTGTGATAGTCCCATACAAAACAAGTAAAAATCAACACCCTTCGAGAGGGGTTTCTACCTCAGTCGAGACAACAATTGGTGAGTAAAATTAAGTCGAAAACTAGAAGAACTAGACACTTTAATATACCCAAAACCAAACAAGCCGAACAATAAGCCAAAAAGAATCTTAAGTCGAGACCAAAATAAGCACTCTGATCAATTATCATATAAACCAAAATTAACGTGAGCCGTGTTTAACAAAATCGATTCTTACGTTTTATTAGTTTGACATCATAATACTAACAACAACTCAATTAGCAAAATTATTAAACCACACAATATCTGTTTTTCTCTTTTTGTTTCACGACAGTAGCAACAACAACAACATTAAGCCAAATATAATCTTGGTTCTTCTTGTTTAACTTGAACTATTTTATTTATACCAATAGTTGGTTATCATGTTTCATACACTATACTGATCGAAGGAAAAATATAGAATAACAAGTTCAAATACAATTGAAATGGATTAAAGGTATAACAAACAACAATGCTTACAAAAATCCCAAAATGGGTCGAGTGGGTATAGACACCAAAAACTCCAACCGGGCACGAGCTAGGTTGACTTATAACAAATTGAGACTTGAATCGCGCTATGTAGACCATGAGAAACAAAACCTGATAACGCTACACGCGTCGTTCGGGGTCAAAGGAACTTCCTTTTCTTCGAGCAAGTTTTATAACACCCTAGGCAGTGAACCTAATCGTTGTAGTGTAGTATTAGGGTAAGCCACGGGTATTGATATCGTTCTCTAGGGGAATAGTGTCGTTAGGCTGAAGTGTATGTCGATTTAAGTCTAAAGGTGAGGGATGATTATTTTGTATTTTTATATTTTATGAATCTCGGTTTTGGAGGGGAGGGTGGAATTAGTTGCTAGTCAACTATCCCAAAAGATACTAACTAAATTATGGGTCTACCAGGAACGTGAAGCGTATCTACTTATGATGTATTACTCCTTGCTAGCTATCCAATTCTACCTACTGAATTGTCACGTCCTATTGATGGTTGAATTGTCACGTCCTTATTCTTAACGCATTGTGTGTCTAAAGTCGTAGGGTATGCGTTTATCCCTAACTCTTTGAACTTACCAAAGGGTCTCGTCTACAAAACCCACTAGGGATTGTAAACTCTAACTCTAAGGCCCTCTTTGGATGGTTTAGCTTACAACCGCTCAAGGTGCTATAACCTAAGGTTCACAAAGATTAATCAAGCATTAAGTACACAACGAATGACCTATCGCATTACTAGATCATTAAACAATTAAGATAAGAGACAACCAATCAAACAAGAGACAGTAGGATGCAAGAATTATAAACTAAACCAATTAGACTCATTGAAATTGTCACACCCTAATGATGAAGATAGACACAAGCATCACTAAGAAACCAATAAGATCTAATTAATTATATACAAGTTTCATACAATCATAAGCAAACACTAGGTGAATTAGCCAAGCATAATTAATGAAGAGCAAGCAACAATTATGATAATTGAAGACATACCATAGGATTGGATTAACAAACAAATCATTACACGATGTTTATGGAGTGTTTGAAACCCTTTAAGTTGCTGGAAAAACACCTACCTAAACTCTGGAATCGGACTTAGGGTTTAGGGCTTACAAAAAGTGAAGTTATAATGTTATATTTATAGGCAGATTTTCTGTCGGCAAAGAGTGACGGCGTCACACTTATAGAGTGACGGCGTCACGACCATTTTTTCAGCAAATTTTAGATTTTCTCGTTCCGGTCGCGTGGGCTTTTGAACCACCTAAATCCGAGTTCGTATGCAAAAGTTATGGCCAAAACAATATCAACTACTTCGCGCGCATGCTGTGATAGTCTTGATCAGCTTGTGACGGCGTCACCTTGTGGTTGTGACGCCGTCGGCTTTCTGACGCCGTCAAGTGTAAAAAAGCAATTTGGCTACTGAGCCGTCACAAAAGTGCTCCGACGGCGTCGCAATTTAACACCTGACGCCGTCACCTTATGTTTTCAGCAGCTTTGAGTGTCTCGATTCTGACTTTGGCCATTTTCTTAGTATAATCGCGCCTTTTTGTCCAAAAAAGTGCCATTCCAGCATTTTGCCTTCAAGAGACCTAAAAAGTGAAAAGGAACGATATTAAGCAATAACGGATACAAAAGTGATCAAATAAGGGCTTAAACGACCCCTCAAAAAGGTACATTTTAAAACTTTATCAAATATCCCTACACTTGATATTTGCTTGTCCTCAAGCAAATGTGCTTTTAGCCAATTAATTTATAAGTTAGGGGTCATGAAGCATTGGTTTAAAACAGTCCACAACACATATAAGCCCCGCAAAAGTCATAACAAGCACGGAAATTACATACTAGCACCTCACATGGGGTGTTTGGATACTCACATCTCTCGGGTGTATATGAAATATAGCAAATTGGAAATGGAAGATAAACACTCATTAACCGGTCCTAGTACATAGATTACCATAGGCTTGAGAATAGATCAAACCTCCATCGCTTTGGCGTAAGCACCTAGGAAAGACTATCAAAGAGGTCTTTAAAGGGTTGTAACGTTAGGCTTACGGTAGGGAAACAAAAGGTTTGGTGGGATAGGCTATTTAGTGGTGGCAAGTCAAAAATCTTATTGTTACAAGCATATGAAGAATGGCGTTGCTAAGCCAAGACTCGACACTCTAAACTCTAGATAACTGAAATAAACAAACATAAATTTAAAGATAGATGTAGGATGGTAGCCCGTATGTTTTTTTTTTTTTTTTTTTTTTTTTTTTTTTTTTACACTCTATTTTTTTTCTTTTTCTCTTTTTCTATTTTTTGTTTCGATTTTTTTTTTTTTTTTTTTCATACACTTTTACTCTACCATCCTCTACGATAACATCAAAATAATAGGGATTTATAGCACATCCCTACACTTGAGTTTTTATTACTCTAACACTAATATGACCCGAATTGAAAAGATCAAAACACTTGGAGTACGTTATTACGCAGATAAGGGAATTGGCGTTCCCTTTTAGTCATTTAAAACTTTAACTTTTCCCATGAGTCCCAATCGTCCCAAAACTGTGTACAAAAGATATGACTCAACTTAGCAACTCATGCAAGTAATTAGATAATTGAACTAAGGGTTTAGGGTGATAACAATAATGCACTAAAAGTGAGTGCATACAAGGTAGGCTAAGGCGATTTGGGTGCACATTTGGGGGTGGGGTGTCAACAATGCTCTTCATTGATATTCCGAAAAACCGAAACATCACGAGAACCGCGAAAAGGATAGGCTCTGAGGGGTTAACTAGGGGTATCGTGTACTAAAGATGAGTACAACGCAAAGGTGTGGGGGAATTACACAACCGATGTGGAAGAAGTAATTATATTACGGGTATCAAACAAGGGTTATCCTAATGCCTCTTATCATTTAGTTATTCCTAACTACACAAGTGTAGTCTCACTAGCGATCTCGTAATGCATCACAAAACAAGTTCTAGAATCTAATATACTACCGGTTCACACTCTAAGCATTAAAGATGAATGCTTCAATTCCTACTAATCTAAGGGCGATCCTCACATTTTTGGTGGAATTTAAGTGGTAAAGGGTTTTGTGCTAGTCATATAACTTCCTATCCGTGAGACGCTTTTGTTAAGACTAATGGCCCACTCCTATATGTCATGAAAATTTTTAAATTTGGTGCCAAAATTACCCTAACCGACATTTTCTCATGGTTTATTACACAAATACAATTGGACAAAGCAAATAGTCAAGGATAAGCATAGTTTCAAAGTTCCCGTTTTATTTTCCCTCCCTACACTTAAACTGAACATTGTCCCCAATGTTCCCCGAAAGTATCATAGTTATGATAATAGAAGGTAATGAAAAACGAAAGAAACTAATACTCCCCTGATTAGCTCGGTAGGATCCGTGTGTGAAGTAGTGGTTAAATCATTTCCAAGAAGAATTGTGTGCGTGAAAAGCTCCTTCCAATCTTTTGTATCTTCTTCTTGATAAATAAAACTTGCACACTTGAAGAAAACAAACAACCCAACGCATCAAACCGAACAAAGAAATATCACAACAAGATGTAATTCCAGACTTAAATAAGATATAATGCTTGTGGAATGGATGTTTGCAGATTTTCTAGAAAATTAAGACCTGGAAAATTCCAAAAAATTTATAAGTAGCACAGAAAACGAGAAAAAGTAATCAGTTGTTTCTGCTCCTTCTTGACGCCGTCAGGTTGCGATCCTGACACCGTCAGGTTATCCTGACAAAAACTGGTCTGCGATTTTCTGGAAAAAATTCTGGAAAATTTTTATCTTTAAAATCTGGAAAAATTTCCTGCAATAACATCCATTATGACTCGATACAAGCATTTGACTCGAACAAACACACATGTATATCTTTTAAATAATTGTAATTCTCATGTTTACGTTTCTTTTGAAAACGTGTGTAATCCTCCCTACACTTATCCCTTATGTAAAATACCTTTATATGTAATTAAGACGAGGTTAAAGACAAAATAAAGCATTTTTACAAATTCAAACATGAGAATAAACAATCAATAGAAGATATACGACACACAAATGAAAATGAAAAACAAATACACATGGGTTGCCTCCCAAGAAGTGCTTGTTTTTGTTCGAGTCACGAGCCTGACTCTACCCTTATTTAACAGATAAAGGGGAAGTTTTCCCTACACTTAAGTTTAAGTGCGGGTGATAGTAACGATACACACCCTTAGGGTGGAAATATGCCACGTGAGGTGAAGGGGGTGTGTGAATGGCTTCCTTCATCCTAAAACTACCCGGACTAAATTGGTTGATGGGTGGGTCGGTTCCTCGTTTATCTAAGGGTAAAGATTGAGGTTCCGGTTCATCAACACTAGGAAATTCCCTAGAACTAAGAGTAATACTGAGACTACAAGTATTCAAACCTATATTCTCTAGTTGCGTTTGGTTCAAATGTTCTACCTCCATTGGGATTCCTAAAGTCTCTTCTACTTCTTCCGGGTAAGTCACGTGCGGTGTGTATGCCTTAAATGATGGTGGGACTTGTGGGATACCTTGTGGGTTTAGAATTTTCACCTTATCCTCAATCACATCTAAATCATCTATATGCTCATCATGTGCTATTTCCTTAGGTCGTGATGAAACCAAACTTAGTAATTGATCCAACTTATGGTTTAATGCTTGGTTGCTTACCATAATATTTTCACATATTTGGTCAGTTCTCCTAAGGGCCTTACTAACAATAGTTTCTAAACATGGAGGTTGTTCACGAAAGTCTATCCTAGGTGAAGGCTCAAACGAAGCATAGGTTTCTCTAGATGAGGTATTTTGTGGGCTTGATGGAATGGTGAAACCCTCAAAAGGTTTATGGACTTGGTTACTTTCTTCCCACCATCTTGAATAATCCGCTTCGGTAATATCAAATTTTTTCATGAAATAACCAAATCGCGGATATCGTGGATTCGCGTTCTCCATAATGGTGAACGGATGAGTCAATGGATAAGTTTTACGAACAAAGGCACAAAGAAGGGGGATAGACTACAAGGAAGCTAATAAAAAAAATCTCACTTGATAGGAATCTTGTGAGTAGACCTAAACGAGATATAAATCAAGCCTAAGCAATAACTATTCCCCGGCAGCGGCGCCAAAAACTTGATAACGCTACACGCGTCGTTCGGGGTCAAAGGAACTTCCTTTTCTTCGAGCAAGTTTTATAACACCCTAGGCAGTGAACCTAATCGTTGTAGTGTAGTATTAGGGTAAGCCACGGGTATTGATATCGTTCTCTAGGGGAATAGTGTCGTTAGGCTGAAGCGTATGTCGATTTAAGTCTAAAGGTGAGGGATGATTATTTTTGTATTTTTATATTTTATGAATCTCGGTTTTGGAGGAGAGGGTGGAATTAGTTGCTAGTCAACTATCCCAAAAGATACTAACTAAATTATGGGTCTACCAGGAACGTGAAGCGTATCTACTTATGATGTATTACTCCTTGCTAGCTATCCAATTCTACCTACTGAATTTTCACGTCCTATTGATGGTTGAATTGTCACGTCCTTATTCTTAACGCATTGTGTGTCTAAAGTCATAGGGTATGCGTTTATCCCTAACTCTTTGAACTTACCAAAGGGTCTCGTCTACAAAACCCACTAGGGATTGTAAACTCTAACTCTAAGGCCCTCTTTGGATGGTTTAGCTTACAACCGCTCAAGGTGCTATAACCTAAGGTTCACAAAGATTAATCAATCATTAAGTACACAACGAATGACCTATCGCATTACTAGATCATTAAACAATTAAGATAAGAGACAACCAATCAAACAAGAGACAGTAGGATGCAAGAATTATAAACTAAACCAATTAGACTCATTGAAATTGTCACACCCTAATGATGAAGATAGACACAAGCATCACTAAGAAACCAATAAGATCTAATTAATTATATACAAGTTTCATACAATCATAAGCAAACACTAGGTGAATTAGCCAAGCATAATTAATGAAGAGCAAGCAACAATTATGATAATTGAAGACATACCATAGGATTGGATTAACAAACAAATCATTACACGATGTTTATGGAGTGTTTGAAACCCTTTAAGTTGCTGGAAAAACACCTACCTAAACCCTGGAATCGGACTTAGGGTTTAGGGCTTACAAAAAGTGAAGTTATAATGTTATATTTATAGGCAGATTTTCTGTCGGCAAAGAGTGACGGCGTCACACTTATAGAGTGACGGCGTCACGACCATTTTTTCAGCAAATTTTAGATTTTCTCGTTCCGGTCGCGTGGGCTTTTGAACCACCTAAATCCGAGTTCGTATGCAAAAGTTATGGCCAAAACAATATCAACTACTTCGCGCGCATGTTGTGATAGTCTTGATCAGATTGTGACGGCGTCACCTTGTGGTTGTGACGCCGTCGGCTTTCTGACGCCGTCAAGTGTAAAAAAGCAATTTGGCTACTGAGCCGTCACAAAAGTGCTCCGACGGCGTCGCAATTTAACACCTGACGCCATCACCTTATGTTTTCAGCAGCTTTGAGTGTCTCGATTCTGACTTTGGCCATTTTCTTCGTATAATCGCGCCTTTTTGTCCAAAAAAGTGCCATTCCAGCATTTTGCCTTCAAGAGACCTAAAAAGTGAAAAGGAACGATATTAAGCAATAACGGATACAAAAGTGATCAAATAAAGGCTTAAACGACCCCTCAAAAAGGTACATTTTAAAACTTTATCAAAACCCCTCTTCCAATTTCAAGAAGCCCTTTGTTTTATAGGAACCCAAATTATTAAGAACCCTAATTTCAGATTTTTATTTTGAGGAATGGATGGAAACTTCGACTGAAAAACCAACCTTTTTATAGATGTACAAAGGGATGGTCTTGAATCCACTTTCTCTTCTTGATTGCAGCGTGACACTTTACTTGGCTTCCATCTCCATTCATAGCCGCGCTAGTGTCTCCTTGTGATAGTCTAGGGTAGATTGGGTGGCTGAGAATTGTTGGTGATGGGTTTTTGTCTTTGTTGTTTTATGGTGATACATATGGGCGGCGAGGAAGAAAGGAGAACACAAGGTTCCATTTTTGTGTTTGTGTTGACAGAAAAAGAAGAAGGGAACATATAGGTAAGATAGGTAGGCGTGGGAGAGAGAGAGTGATAATAGTTATCTCTTTTGTTTTATTAGTAAACACACTATAATTGGTACCTCGTGTTTTGTCGCATCTTCGAGTAAGTGTACCTTTCCGGTACCCGCAAAATATAAAAATTATATTTTCGGAGACGATTTCTTAAACTTAATAATATGACATTTTTATTATATTGGAATTTGATTATAAATGTTTGCCGTTATTAATTTGGTGTCGGTATGCGTGCGGTGTCGTGAGTTTCTAGATTCACGAGATAACTTCTCGTTTTCTTTTGTAAATTATTAGTGATTGACGAAAAGTGTATTTTTCTCTTATCTCAGTATTTATTTTTAGTCTTGTATGCAACTGCACTGCATTATGCGGAATAACAAATGGATTAGGCTTATGTATAGTTAAATTTTTAACTGGGACAATAATAAATTTCCCATAGATACTCAGTGGATAAGTAACGTGTGTGCGGTGTCAGGTATTTAAAGAGACGAATGACTTCTCATTTTTAGACTTGAATATCGATAATTGTCTGAAAATAATCGATTTAAATTTTATGACGTAATAAATATTATTATAATAATCCGGAAATTTACGGGTTGTTATATAGATCAACCAATCCACCATCCTTACCATCATTTGAATTCGTTGAGTGCATTGTTCAAATAGCTTTTGTGTTCAACACTCGTACTGAGTCACATGCATGTTGAACAAACTCAACCATACTTTCCCACCTATAAGGACTTAGCTGATTCATTATAGGTAGAACCTCAACTATCAAATGAGCATGATGCTCCTGGTAACTTTTGTCAAATTCCACTAGGTATAAGTAGTACTACCTTCACAAATTATCAATGTATTAGTAATACTTTGTCGTTAAACTTCTGCATAAATTTCGTTAAACCTTAAATCAACATTTTAATAACATATGTTAAAATGCTATCTCAAAGCCAACATCATACACCCCGAGCAACAATAACTCTTGAGGAGTATACATAAGAAACTCGAGTGAATTCCTCTTGTCATCATCTAGTGAATATAATCTTGAGACCAAGTACATTTAGGATAGGACTATCCAATTCAAACACTTTATCTTCATATCTTCATTTCGGAAAACATGATGTTTTGAAAAACATTATGCCTAAGAAATCATGCGTTAAGTTTTCATCTTGTTAAAAGGATATTGTATATTCTATGCATCATTCTCTCATTGCAACATAAATGGTTGTGTTACAAGAGATTTCATTACACCTCATTGGCTAAATGATTTTGAAACAAACATCTACAAGTTGTATGAACTAGAGTATCCAATTCATCTTATCATACTTGTTTTCATAAGCATGATAACTTTATCCCATGGGATAATCTCATTTGTTGAAAGATACTATTTGCATCTATTTCCTTTCAAGCGTACATCATAACCTAACCTTGCTCAAACCGAGTGCACATCCAAGGTTAAAACTACACATCTCTAGAGCATACAAAAGATCTATTGAAGTTGGTAACCTTATTTTGATTCTTGTTAAATAAAATTTCAAAGAGCTTTCTTGAGAACATTCTTAGTTTAACATATTCCATTCCCTAGTCTTAGATGATCAAATCACATTTAAAGTACACAATTCAACTCAACATAAAAGATGCCATCCATTAGATCATACAATTAGCTATGTAATTTGAACAACCTTAGATTCTAAACACAAGATTAAAACATATTGTTTATCAAACACACCATTGTTAAAATTCATGTGTATAACATGACGTCTTCATCACCTTAGTTATATTGCATATTAGTTAAGTCACATTAAGCCAAGTATTGGTAAAATATCATCTTTTATACACTTTAATAGGCAAAAGTAGGAGTTCCCATCTTTCTAACATGAGAATGACTACTGGAGAACCTATTGCACTAGAAACTCAATTTGACCTAACGGTTGAATTGCTTTCAGGAGAGAAGTTGGGTATGTGGAATCACCCATAAAATGGTCGTGTTTAGCCTTAATTGAGCACCGCTAGTAATAGTCTCATATTCATTCTCCAACTTGAAAAATCTATTTTCGTATACTTGCCTAAAGTAAGTGTTAAAATAGTGATAGTTTGCCTCGCCTTAGGAATACCAATCAAACAAGTAGAAGATATAACTTTTCCTCATTTAAGTTTATTTAAACCACTTGCACTACATATACATGTGTTGATTACATGTTCTTGTTTAAAATGATCAATTGTCTTGATATTTTCTTGGTGTTTGATATCTACTTGATTAATTGTCAAATGTATAAACCCTAGAAAGTTTTTTTGTGCTTATGATGCTTTATGCTACTTTATGTTAAGCGTAAACATGATTTGCATGATATTTATAGTTAAAGCAATTATGTCCCTTGTATGATGTTACGCATGATTAACGTGTTACTTGTGAACTCATTATATGTCATTTTGTTATTAATGTATCCATGTTTGAAAGCTATTGTCTTTTGTTTACATTCCTTAAATCTATGCATAAGATGGTATAAATGATACATTCTCCTAAATGTTATAATTTAAACATGGCTTGCATGAATCTCCCGTCTTGCTTCTTTTGCATCTTTGTCACCCTATTTACTTGCTACGTGTGCACTTATAATTTGTCAAAGTGATTTAGGCATGATAAACTTTTAGAAATCTTTTTATCCTACAATATAACCACACAAATTGTCATACTTACTTATAGCTAAGTATACTTAAATATCTAAAACTAAGGACAAAACAATCTAAAAATAAAATGTCTTGAATAATGTCGCATTCTTTCATAATATGATTATTTGTCTTGATGCTACCTTTTTGTGTGGTGATTTTTTTTTTATTTTTTTTTATTTGTTTTTGTCTACTAAGTGCAATGTGTTATTTTTGCTTATATAAGATGTTATCATTTGATTTCTATCATGTTAAAATCTTTTTTCACTAACAAATTTGTTTTGTAGGTTGATAACAAATTATTTGTTATCTCACTTAGTTCTAACTTTTATATGCTCAATTTGCATAATCCTCTTTATTGCTACGTAGATTAGTAATATGCTTTATGGGACCCCTACACTTGCATATAGTTTTAAAGCATATAGAATTAAGTTTTAGAGGCTTGGCTTTTCGTATCTTTCAACCGACCTCTTTCCAAATCTCATTATTTCTTCCGCTTTACAAAAATTGCCTCCACCACTATTTAGCTACAACAATACTTTAATTACATCATTCTCTCCACCTCCTATGAGGAAACTACATGCCTCGTCATACGATCATCTCGTATTAATCGAGAAGAGGTACGTGACTTTAAGGATGAAGTTCATTGTATGCTAACCATCATCCATAAAAAATGTTGGGAATTCTACTAAGTATGAATTATGCTGAGATTACTGCTGAAGATTCTGCTGAAGTGTTGTGGAATCTGCTAAAGACTTAATTCTGCTGAAGTAATGAAACCGTGTAGATGGTTTCTGCGGAGATAGATATTCCGCGTATTCTATAGTTAGTTAGGATATGCATGAGCTTTATTAGGAAGTTATATTGTATATCTTATTTAGTTTTATGTTTATACGTTTCTTGGGAAACGGGTTAGGGTTCCTTGTGTATAAAAGGAACACAATAGTATGAGTTATGTACGAGTTGAAAAACAAAGTTTTAGTATTATTAAAAGATCCATAGAGGATCAAAGTGTTCTTAGTTATTTGTGTTTGTTCTTGTGTTTAATTTCCGCTTGAATACAAGTTATAGAGACTGTCTTATAGTGTGTTTGTGATTACATACGCATTACTATCGATCTACGAGTGCTTTAAGATCTATCAAGGTCTATAGGTTCAACAAGTGGTATCAAAGCATCGGGAGAGTCTCTGCGATACTAAGAACAGTCTTATATTTACACCCATACAACCAAAACAACCTTCACCATGCCTGGATCAGATGATGAAATTGAAGTCACCAACAACCAAAACAACACATCTTTGCAACAACTTAGTCTATCAAACAGCAATGCAAAGTTCCCATACCTAAAGAAAGAGGAGTATGATTTGTGGGCAATGAAGATGCAGAACTGGATCTCCAACATTGATTGGAATCTCTGGGAAATTGTGAAGAAGGGGAACAGTTTGAAGAGGCATATCACAGATCCTGATGGCAAGGTTACCATCCTTCATCCCAAATCTGCTGAAGAGATATTGGTTGTCCAGAGAGAGAATAAAGTCAGAACTATTCTTCTTCAGGCTATACCTGAGGATCATTTGGGTGACTTTCACTACATGCAGGATGCAAAGGACATTTGGATGGCAGTCAAGGCTAGATTTGGTGGGAATGAGGAGTCAATGAGAATGAGGAAATCAATGCTGAAACAACAGTTTCAAGAATTCCAAATCTCTGAAGAGAAAGGTATCCACAAGGGGTATGACAAGTTTCATAAGATATTGAGTCAATTGAATCAGCTGAAGGCAAAGCCAGATAATGATGACTGCAACTCAAAGTTCTTGCGATCTTTACCTTCATCTTGGTTGCAAGTAAGCATTGCCCTAAAAGCTAAAGGTGGGCTGGATATGCTCACTTTTGATGAGCTATACAACAGACTTAAATCTCTTGAGCCTGATGTGAGAAGTCCTTTTCATTCATCCACTCCTAGTCACACAGCTTTTGTTAGGGCCTCCTCAAATAGGATGACTTATGCTCCAAGTCCTGTTTCCTCAGCATCATCATTACACTTCAACTTCATCAATTTCTCAACCTAAATCCAATAGTGTATTGGAAGATGTGATTCACTCTTTTGTTGCTGATAATGACACTCAGCAGCAACTAGCCTTTGAGGACCTTGAACAGGTGGATCCATTTGACATGGAGGAGATGAACTTGAAGTGGCAACTGGCTATGCTCTCAATGAACATCAAGAAGTTTGAGAGTAAATCTGGGAGAAAGTTTGGGTTTCAGGGAAGAGATCCAGCAAGATTTAACAGAAGCAAGGTCAAGTGCTTTACTTGTGGGCAGATGGGTCACTTCTCTAGAGAATGCAAGGATAGGAAGGCTGGTGATGAGGTGAGATATTCTTCCTATCAGCATATTCAAAAAGAAGCTGGAACTTCGAAGGTTGGACCCTCCACAGTGCCTGTCACTATGGATGACCATGTCAATTGGAATCTGCATGAGCCTGATAATGATGAAGGTCCTGGTTCGGATAATATTGGATTGCTGGCTAGTTGTACTTCAGAGGATAGGCATGATCAAGTTGCCTTAATGGGCATCTCTCAGGTACATAAGTGTGTTTTTGGTTGTAGTGAACGTTATAATGAATTTAAAGAAGTTTATGATGAATTGAAACCTAAATATAATGAATGTTATGTCGAAGTTGAGGGCTTGAGGCTTATAAACAGGCTTTAAAAACATTAGAAAGACAAAAAGTTTGGTTTCAAAAGAATCAATTGGCTTATGATGAAAAGATCAGGGTGTTACAAAGTGATTTAGATTGTACTAAAATTGATTTAAAACGAACTGAGAAAGAAAAATCTGAGGTAGTTTCTGAAAACCAAGTGCTAAAAGAGAAACTAGATAAGGAAGTAGCTAGACATAAAGAATGGTTAATATCAGGTGACAATCTAGCTAGACATATCTATAGTAGTCAATCTGAGACCTCAGCGATAGGTTTAGGTTTTCAAAAGTATGTAGGATTAGAAGCTAGGAATGATGGGCGTAAAACTACACCAGCAGGTTTAGCTAATTATGTTAAAGAAGGTACATTACATGTTGTCTCTGGATCCATTAGAGGAGAACATATGCCCATTGACCTATCCCTCAATGTTGACTTTGATGGATCACACCATCTTTATGGCAAAAAGTCAAGAGACTTGCCAGACCCTGATTCTTCATCTACTGACTTTGTCTCTTGTTGTGACAGTGACAAGTCCTTTGACCAAGGGTCTACTTCTACTACTAGGTGTGATCAAATGACAAGTTAGACCTTCCCAAGACCTTGCCCAAGCCTACACCCAAGACTGCTTACAAGCCTATTAGAGTTGCTGCTGAGGAATCACCTTCCAAGACAGTTTCCTCTGAAGACTTGTCTTTTACTTCTTTGCACAATAATGCTTTTAAGTCTGTTAAAAACAATTCTGTTAATTTTTGTGGATTGAATGCTTTTGCATGTAATAGAACATCTTTTACTTTGAATAAATCTTCTAAAAAGAAGACATGTTTTATTTGTGGAAGTAAATTTCATCTGATTAAGGATTGTAATTTTCATGAGCAAAGAATGGGTGCAGGTGCTGGTCAAAAGAAACCTAGACCAATGTGGACAAATATTAATGATATACCATCCTTTATTCCACAAGCAACTAATAATAAACCTTCTCCTTGGAGAAGATCTGTTGTTAGACCTTATGTGAAACCAACAAGTTCATATTTTCAAAATAGTTATTGGCCTGGATGTATTGACTCACTGTATGATGGGAAGGGAACTTGGGGTACTGCTGTGAAGCCCTCAGCAGGTTGTTCTAGGACTAAAAAGGGACCCAATTTTCAATGGAGGTCCAAGAACAATGGTGGATCTTTTGTTTCTACATGGCCTAAATCTTGTGATCCACAAGGCAGGCTCAAGTCAGTAATGACTTGAGTCTCCATAGTGTACTAATATTTTGTATATAATTTTGTTGTTGTTGTAGGATCATCCTCTTAAGCATAAGGAAGTTGGCATTGTTGATAGTGGTTGTTCCAGAAGCATGTCAGGAAACAGAGATATGATGCATAATTTCGTACCCATAGAAGGAGGAGGCAATGTAACTTTTGGTGGAAGTGATGGTAGAATCACTGGGAAAGGCACCATCAAAACACCTCAACTGGACTTTGAGAATGTGTACTATGTAAAGGAACTGCAACACTTCAACTTGTTCTCAGTCTCACAAATTTGTGACACCAAGAACAAAGTATTCTTCTCTGAGGATGAATGTCTTGTGCTATCTAAAGACTTCAAACTACCAGAAGATACATCAATTCTGCTGAGAGTTCCTAGAAATCACAATCTATACACATTCAACTTGAATGATCTTCAACCAGAAGGTGACCTAACTTGTTTGGTGGCTAAAGCATCCCTGGATGAGTCTACAAAATGGCATAGAAGGATGGCTCATGTGAACTTCAAGACCATCAACAAACTTTCTAAACTTGGTCTAGTTGAAGGACTTCCTTCCAAAGTTATCACCAATGAACATAATTGTGTTGCCTGCAACAAAGGAAAGCAACACAAAGCCTCATACAAAGCCATTACAGCTGTGAGCACTATCTCAGACCCTCTTCAGTTGCTACACATGGATCTCTTTGGTCCAACCCAAGTCAGGAGTATTGATCACAAGTATTTCTGCCTGGTAATAACTGATGATTATAGCAGATTTTGTTGGGTATTCTTTTTTAGGACAAAAGATGAAACATCTCAAGTTTTAAAAGAGTTCATTACCCTTGTTGAAAATCAATTGAACAAAAAGGTTAAAGGAATTCGGTGTGATAATGGGACAGAGTTCAAAAATGATGTGTTAATCGAACTTTGTAAGTCTAAAGGGATTAAAAGGGACTATAGCACTCTAAGAACCCCACAACAAAATGGGGGAGCTGAAAAAAAGAATAGGACCTTAATAGAGGCAGCAAGATCCATGCTTGCAGACTCTAAATTACCCACTATGTTCTGGACTGAAGCAGTTAGCACGGCTTGCTATGTACTTAACAGGGTATCCATTACTCGACCTCATTTCAAGACACCTTATGAACTTCTCACTGGGAAAGTTCCTGCTATACATTACCTCAAACCGTATGGATGTCAAGTGACCATTCTGAACACCAGTGATCCATTGGGGAAATTTGATGAGAAAGCTGATGAGGGGTATATTGTAGGTTATTCAGCTCATAGTAAGGCTTACAGGGTATATAATTTGAATGCTAGAAAGATTGAGGAGACACTTAACCTGAGATATCTGGAGGATAAGCCCAATGTTCAAGGTCAAGGTCATGTTTGGTCCTTTGACTTGGACTACTTAACTGATTACTTGGGTTATACTAGACATGTTGCTAACCAATCTGCAGGTACACAAGAGTCTCCCACTAACCATGCAGGCACCTTGGATGTTGACTCAGAGAGTGAGTCTGATCATGATGAGCAACCAATTCTTGTACCTTCCTTCTCCCCTACCCATTTTGAAGGTGATCATTCTAAAGTGATTTCTGATAAGGATGAAGATGAGTCACACTATGCAGAGGACCTTGCTAGACTCCAGAAGCAAGAGCATGCAGCCAATCTTGAGGCTGAGAGGCTTGGTGGGGAGTTTGCAAAAGACGCCTTCAGTGGAAACCTTGTTTCTCCTGACAGTTGTCCTGTTTCTCCTGACATCATCAAATCTGCTGACAGTCATGCTGCATCTGCTCAAACTCCAACTAGTGTGTCCACAGACTTTGAAGAACCATATACACGATTTCCAAGTCCTTCAGATCTTGGTAATCATCAATCCAAAGATGGCATCTTCACCTCACCTTCCTATGACAGTGATTTTGAACCAACCATAATAATCTTGACACCACAATTGATATCAACCCCTCTGCTACAAAAAGGATCAACAGTGCTCATCCTCAATCAAATATTATTGGTGATCCTAAAGCACCTGTTCGAACAAGAGGTGTTGTGACAAGTTCCAAGTATGGTCAAATTGCTTTTCTTTCATATGTCTCAAATCAGCAAAGGGACAATCACACAGACTTTAAGCATTGTCTGTTTGCTTGCTTCCTTTCTCAAATTGAACCAACCAGTGTTACTCAAGCTCTTGAAGATTCAAGTTGGCTTGAAGCAATGCAAGATGAGATGCAACAATTCAAGAATCAGGAGGTTTGGATTTTGGTACCACTACTTGATGGAAAGTTTGCAATTGGGACAAAATGGATCTTGAAGAATAAAAGAGATGCAAGGGCTATAGTGGTTAAAAACAAAGAAAGATTAGTGGCTCAGGGGTTCAGGCAAGAGGAAGGGATCGATTATGATGAGGTTTTTGCACCTGTAGCTAGAGTTGAGGCCATTAGAATATTCTTGGCCTATGCATCCTATATGGGATTCATGGTTTATCAAATGGATGTGAAAGGTGCTTTTCTGTATGGTGAGATAAAAGAAGAGGTATATGTCACTCAACCCAAAGGCTTTGAAGACCCAGATCATCCACAGCATGTTTACAAGGTTGTGAAAGCTCTTTATAGACTTCATCAGGCACCAAGAGCATGGTATGCTAGGCTATCTGCATTTCTGCTGAAGCATGGTTACAGAAGAGGTGCCATTGATAAAACACTTTTCCTAAAGAAAAATAACAGAGACATCATTCTTGTGCAAGTTTATGTGGATGACATTATCTTTGGCTCCACTAAAGAAGCTTGGTGCAGGGAGTTTGAGGAGTTAATGAAGGGAGAGTTTCAGATGAGTGCTATGGGGGAGCTTACTTTCTTTTTGGGTTTACAAGTTCAGCAGAAACCTGATGGTATTTTCATCAGTCAGGATAAATATGTGAGAGACATCTTGACAAAGTTTGGTATGGAAAATGTCAGAACTGCCACTACACCTTATGAAGCTCCAAAACCAAAGAACAATGTTGAACCAGATCCAGCTGTAAATGTTCACTTATACAGATCTATGATTGGTTCCTTAATGTATTTAACATCTTCCAGGCCTGATATTACCTTTGCTGTGAGTGCTTGTTCTAGACATCAGGTCACTCCACTTACTTCCAACTTGAATGCAGTAAAAAAGATCTTCAAGTATCTGAAAGGCCAACCTAAATTAGGTCTTTGGTACCCAAAAGAGTCTCCTTTTGTATTGGAAGCATATAGTGACAGTGATTATGCTGGTGCAAATCTGGATAGAAGATCCACAACTGGAGGTTGCCAATTTCTTGGTAGAAGATTGATTTCTTGGCAATGCAAGAAACAAACTATTGTTGCTACCTCTACTATTGAAGCAGAGTATGTTGCTGCTGCAAATTGTTGTGGTCAGGTACTATGGATCCAAAATCAGTTGTTGGATTATGGGTTTAATTTTATGAACACCACAATCTATATTGATAATCAAAGTACCATATTCATAGTTAAAAATCCAGTTTTTCATAATAGAACTAAGCATATTGAGATCAGGCACCACTTTATAAGAGATGCTTTTGAAAAACAATTGATAAAGGTGGTTAAGATTCACACAGATGAGAATGTGGCAGATTTGTTGACTAAAGCTTTTGATGGACCCAGGTTTCAACACCTTGTTGTCCATATTGGGATGCTTAACCCTTGACTGCAAAGTTTAAGGGGAGGCATATGCCTCAGGGGAGGATTTTAGTTGTATATTTTGTAAACTTTGTAGATATTTGGTTATCTTTTTGTTTGCTAACATTACTAACCTGCTAATGTTCTTTGAGTTTTGTTTGTTTTAGTTTAGTGTGTATGCTACTCTGTGTTTGTCTTGCAGAATGCTTATTTAAGTTGAAGTTCACAAAGTTGGTTAATGGAATATGGTCAAGTAAGCTAAAAGCTTGTTTCTACTGAAAAGAAGTACTGAAGTGATCTAATTATTTCTACTGAAGAGAAGTACTGAAGGATTAATTGTTCATTCATTCAAGAAACAGCTTACAGCTTACAATCAACTTCAAATGAAAATACAAGACCATTTCTATACAAGATCTACCACACCTATACTAGTTCCTATCATCTATTACAAAAGCTTGTGGATATGCATGACCAGTACGACGAAGAAGCTGAAGTTGAAGATGAAAATGGAAAGGATGGATTGATGAAAACGACGATGAAGATGCTCAAGAACCTAGTTTTATATCTTTGGCTCTTGGCATGGTAGATGGATTTGTGATACGAAAAATCTTCGGTTGTTCCATCTACTCGTTCCACCATAAAGCATCATTCCATCTTCCCTTTTCCCTTTCCTGCGACCTCAGCTCTCTTGCCCTTTCCCTTGCTTACATGGCATGAAGCACCAGTTTCTGGAGCAGGAAGTGCAATCACCACGGCACTTGGCTCTAGACGATCTGAGGAGTCATCAGAATCACTAATAGACTCACTTGGATCCACTACACTATCATCTTCAGAAGAAGGGAGAAAGGGGGATTTCAAAGGTCGAGGTTCATCTTGATAAGGATATCGAAATAAAGCTAATGATGATGATGATGTTTATGATGGAGAGGAGGATAGATCAATGACTTCTGGTTTGATAGACATTGTTATTGTTGATGATTGGGAGTTTTTGGAGAAATTAGGGTTTGTGAAGATAATTGGGGATAATTGATGTGTGTTAAGTGTGCATTGGGATTATTTTATAGGCGGATTCAAGGTTTTATGACAATTAATGCGAGTTGGGTGTCACAGTAACACTCAAGATATTTACTGAAGATACTAAGTCACTTGAGTGGTTTCTGCTGCTTGACCTTCTTCAGCAGATTGACCATTGGTTCTGCTGAAGTGTTAATTTTGAATTGGGGTTATTTTACACGTAAGATATGGTCAACGATTTGTTACGATACTTTTGAGTTTTGACTATAATTGGGTAACTTCAAATAATAACCATCTTCGCATATCTTCGCCAAAATTAACTGGTTCCCACTTCACTCGAGTTAAACACACTTCCAGTTGCGTGAATCATAACCCATAATCACAATTTCTCATATGGAGCTTCAATTTAAGAAAGATCATAACAAAGTTGCTTTTCTGGGAAAAGCAAAGGGTCATGAATTATATGAACCAATGGTGGAGTTCTTGAAGCGATCCAAGATTCATTATGCTTTAACGCACTCTCCAAATGTGATTTATGGATCATTGGTTGAACAATTTTGGGCTTCTACTAGAAAACGGAGTGACACAGAGATAGAAGCGACGATTGATGGAACAGAGTATGTTGTGACTGAGGGTTTGATAAGGAGACAACTTCGTTTGGAGGATGAAGATGGGGTTTATCATTCTAATTATGTGGAGATACTTGCTGGGCTAAGGGCTGTGGGTTATCAGAGTACTAGAACCGATATGTGGCACAAAAACAAGCTTTGCCCCATGTGAAGATTTTTGGTACACACTTTACTTCAGTGCATTAGTAATAAGTCAGGTGGATGGGACCAATTTTCTACTCAAATGGGTTGTGGGATTGTATGTCTTTCACAGGGTTTAACTTATAATTTTTCTAAGTATATTTTTGATAACATGGTTGAAAATGTTCAAAAGAAAAAGCATAAGTTTCTTATGTATCCCAGGTTTTTGCAAATAGTTTTATACATACAAACCCAAGACAGAGTATTTTGTCCCATTGGAGCTTTAAGTTCTAAAGTGTTTGCTTCAATGAAAACTAATTATGTTGGGACACATCATCCTTTAATAGCAGCTATGTTGCCTCAAGGCAATGAGGCTGCTGATGAGGGTAATGTTGTTGGTCCTCCACCCTCTACCAATGTTGCTGCTGATGGTAATCCATCAGTTGCCTTGGATGAGGGCCCTTCCATGACTGCTGAAGCATCACATGTTTCTCCTGACCAACCAACACCTTCACCTTTACCCACACCTATACCTAGTCCTGTAAGAGAGACTTTTGTTGAAAGGTCTCCTATCCTTGAGCATGACAATATTTCTCCTGGAAGGTTCAATGAAGCTCCCATTACCACTGAGCAATCTGCTAGTGGAGCTGAGGACCCTATTACTCTTATATCTGTATATGCTTTGCTCAACAGGACTGTGCAAGAGGTTGCAGATCTTAAAAAGGAGCTTGCTGAGACTAAATCTTCACTTGGTGGTGAGATTGTGGAGTTAAAGAGAAAGGTTCAGGATTTAGAGGAACAACTTGGGCAAAATAGCAAAAGGAGGCTTGTAGTTTCTTCTGATGAGGAGCAAGAGGATACTCATTTGGATTCACTTGACATCTTGGCTGATGTGGGTCAAAATACTCATGCTTCTTCTCCAGTTACTGATGAATCTTCAAAGAAAAAGGATCCTATTCTGTTTACTAGAAGAAAGAGAAGACAATATTTGAGCAAGGATTCCACTGAATCCTCAAAATTGCAAGGTGTGGACAATGTGGCAACCACTGATGAGAATGTTGATGATTCAATGATGGATGTTGCTGCTGAGCTTGGTCAATCTTCATCTGTGCAAGTACAACCTACTTCTTCACTTTCAGCAGCTCATGAAGTGTTTGTTGCTAGAAGGAGTTTTAATTTGGATCCTAATGCTAATGTTAATTCTGAAGACATTCCTCAACATCTTTTTGCTGATGCTTCCATGGATGTTTCTTCTGAAGTTCCTATTGTTGATACTTTTCATGATGATTCTGCTAAGGACCCTGCTGACAAAGGGACAGGAGTAATGATTGATGAAGAGCTTGGTTCAGATCTTGTGAGTGAACAGGAAAGGCAAGAACAAACAAGAATGCTAGCTGAGTGTGCAGATATGAAGAAGAGTCATGCATTGGCTCAAAAGCTTGAAGCTCAGTTTACTACAAATTTGCCTCCTGAGAGACAAAGAGAAATTGATGAGTTATCTACTCAGATTACTGATGAGCAATGGGATGCATATACTCATCAAGCTGCATCAAATCCTACTCTTGCACAAAGTATCTTAGGTGCTGCTTTTGATAGTGACAACTTTGCTGAACAAATGGTGGCTCTTGGGAAACAAAAGAAGCTAGTTGCAGCTGCAAAGAGGAAAGCCATTGCTGCTAAAAAGGCTCAAGATAAGAGAGAGAGACCACAGACGGCAGCTCAGAAGAAATTCTATATGAGGAATGTGGTGTATAACCAAATTATTGCTATTTATCAGTCTGGTTTAACAAAGAAGCAAGTCTGGGCTTTAGATAATTCTGAGTTGAATAGTATGTATCATAGGATTATGAAGCAGATTACACCACCTTCTAATTTGAAGAGGGTTGCTGGTAGTGCAGATGCTCCAAAGGCAAAGAGAACCAAGAAAGTTGAGATTGTGGATTCTTTTGATGAGGTTACACCAAATATGAGTTCTCCTGGTGTTACTTCTGAAGCATCTACTGAAGTTATACATTCAGCTGAAAAGGTTCCATCTACTGAACCTCATGTTGTTTCTTCTGAAGAGTTACCTAGTGTTGCACCTGTTGATAAAGTAGGAGAAGAGTTGGGTAAGAAAGTTGAACAAGTAGCTGCTAAAGCTAAGAGGGCCAGAGAGGTGCTTGAGAGAATGTATGCATTGTGTGGTGTTGTTCCCATTAATTCTACTTCTACTTCTTCCATTCCTGCTAAAGATGTTCCTGATGAATCTGAGAAGGTACCATCTTCTATCTCTATGGGGATTTATATACCAGGTAGGAGGAAGAAAAGGATGTCTAAACGGAGACACATTTCTCTAAGGAGATCAGTGAGATCAGATGGGACACACACCTCTAGGATTCATCAGTCTCTCAGGGTTAGTTCTTTGGATCTGAAGGCTGCTGATTCAAATTTCATTAAAGAAGGATCTGCTGATGTTTTTCTTGAAGGGTCTCATGATGTGTTGACTGCTTGGACTTTGACTGATGGACAGCTTAACACCATTTTTAGGCTGGATAATTCTTCTATGCAGTTTAACTTCTTGAAGGAAATATTTCATATGGTGGATAGGCAAGATTTGAATACTCTGTATGGCCTTGTCACTAAGCATTATGCTACTCATTCACCACAGGATTCTGGTTTATACTTGTTGGGTGATCTTCAAGTTCTGTTTGACTCTCAATCTCCAGATGGTAAAGGGTATTCTATTTGGAAGAATTCACATAAGTGGAAGGTTGAGTCTTGGAGATTTTATCCTATGCCATGTGTGCATGTGGTGGAGACAAAGTGTGGGATGACTGTGTGTATGTTATTTGATAAGCTTTATCCTTTGTCTGTGTAATTGATGTAAAGTATGCTTAGAAAGAAGTTGGAAGTTCCTCCAGATCCAGTTGGGAATGATATGCTTCATGCTGAACAATTGATTGGATTGATTAAGACTCAACTTCAGCAACATCAAGCATCTTCTTGATATTGGTATCTTGTATTATTTCTTTCTTTCTTTTATTAGTTAAAAAAAATGTATATTCTTTGTTTGTCTAACTTTTCTTGCAGGTTTGTTGTACATTGTTGATGGTTATTGACTCACCAGTTGTGCCTTGTGTACATCAAAGAGTTGGCTAGTCCAAAGGGTACAGCTTTGGTAAAGACACATCAAATCTGTTGATAGCTGTAATGGTTTGCTCAAAATCATAGGGTATGCAACTCACCCATGCTTAATTGTTGAGGGTTGTATGGTCATCAATTCACCATGGTTTATTCCTTTTTGGAATCCAAAAATTGGCTAGCCCACAAGTATATGGCTTGTGGTAAAGGCAGTGGAATACCATATTTGGTAATCAATTCACCAAGGGGATTCTTTTCACCTAAGAATTGACTAGTCCTGAGCAAACGGCTACAGGTAAAGACATCTCAAATCCGTTTATGGTTGCTGATTTGCTACTAAATCATATGGTTATCAGTGTACCATAGTTTTCGAACTTAAACATGTGGCTACTCTAGTAGTAATGGCTATTGGTAAAGAGACATCAAATCCATTATTTTCAATGATTCACCTCTCACAGGAGTTAACACACCTGGATGTGATGAGAATAGTATGAAACAAATATGTTTTGATGTACATTTTGTCATTTGTTGCTGCAAAGATCTGGAGTTTCAATTTTTTATCATCATAGAGATGTACTTGTTTTGGTTCTTTGTTGCTGATGTTCGATTACAATCCTCTTATGTTGTTGTGTTAAAGATCTATCAAGAAAATGGAACTTAACCTAGTCAAATTCCAGTTTAGGGGAGGATTGTTGGGAATTCTACTAAGTATGAATTATGCTGAGATTACTGCTGAAGATTCTGCTGAAGTGTTGTGGAATCTGCTAAAGACTTAATTCTGCTGAAGTAATGAAACCGTGTAGATGGTTTCTGCGGAGATAGATATTCCGCGTATTCTATAGTTAGTTAGGATATGCATGAGCTTTATTAGGAAGTTATATTGTATATCTTATTTAGTTTTATGTTTATACGTTTCTTGGGAAACGGGTTAGGGTTCCTTGTGTATAAAAGGAACACAATAGTATGAGTTATGTACGAGTTGAAAAACAAAGTTTTAGTATTATTAAAAGATCCATAGAGGATCAAAGTGTTCTTAGTTATTTGTGCTTGTTCTTGTGTTTAATTTCCGCTTGAATACAAGTTATAGAGATTGTCTTATAG
This sequence comes from Chrysanthemum seticuspe, assembly GCA_019973895.1. Taxonomy (NCBI): domain Eukaryota; kingdom Viridiplantae; phylum Streptophyta; class Magnoliopsida; order Asterales; family Asteraceae; genus Chrysanthemum; species Chrysanthemum seticuspe. The sequence continues at coordinate 170,962,260 of BPTQ01000008.1, forward strand.
TGTGTTTGTGATTACATAAGCATTACTATCGATCTACGAGTGCTTTAAGATCTATCAATGTCTATAGGTTCAACAAAACATCACTAAGCTCATCTTTTCGTTAACCCGAATAACCTCCTAAACACTTTGTTGTCATTCCTTATTTGATACATTATACATTATGTTGAATGTCCACCAATTAAGGGGGAGAGAAATCCATTCACATAATTGTCTTTTATCAAAATTTTATGTCTCTTACACCCTAAAATACCAACATATAGGTAAACACCACTTAGCTAAAATCGGTTCATGAAACCAAAACTAGTTCAACCTTTTTAACCTTATATCACAAGTTTGCACCAATACCTCATCAAGTGAAAAACACATCATGTGTTTTACAAACTTCTTCATCTCCACAATCAACAAATCTAGGATTTTTCTTAAACTAGCATCTTACAACTTCACTATCTAGAATACCATCATAGGATCTTATCCTTTTCTCGCTTGACACACATCATGCATGTCATTGTCAGTGCAAACGATATATTAATCAAAACTGCCATTCCCAACACTTTTTCAACACGTTGGTCTATCCAACTCTTTCTCATATGATGTCATTCTCATCCTCATATAGGTACTCATTATTATTGTTTTTACATATTGTCTTCACTTCTTTTCAATGTCATAATCATCCATGTCGGTCAAAACCATGTTAATACTATCTCTCACATTGTCACCTAGAATAGGTCATTTTTATAATTCATGTCAATCAATGAACGAATTTATCTTCATGCTATCACTTTTATATTTATGCATTTTTTTTTAGATAGAACGCATTATTGATTACTCTTGGGTTGAAGCATATAAGAACTTGTTTAAAACAATAGGTTGCTATCATTAATAAATCATTCAAATCATAACCTTATGCATCATTAAAATACAATGTCCATTCATAATTTTTCTTCCTCTTAGTCTTGGTTACTTGACATTATGAAAGGATTGCATGAGTCCATTTTTTTATATTTGCTATACATACGAGTTTTTAACTCCTTAATAGTTTTCTACGTTATCACCACGACCTTCCATCACCACTTTCACTAATCACCACCACCATGGATTAGCGAAATCTTACTATTATAAATCTTGAGTCATCTACCGAGTTATCACCACATGAATCCTACTAGTAAACCGACACCAACACTAGCACCACTAGTTCTAACTCTTTATATTCCAACCTTGCTTCATATCTTCTTTCTAGACACTATTTTGTAGGCTCTTATCATATTATATTCTCTCTTTTCTTATGATTGTAATTAGGAGATTACACTTCATGAGATCTTTAATTATATCATTTATATATCACATATATACATCTTATTTTTCTTTGTCAAAAAGATAAAATATATTGCACTAATTTTTTTTATTGTAGGTTCATTATCATATACACTAGATTGTATATAAATTACTCATCTAAGGATGAAGTTTGTATCAATTATTTTTTTTATTTTAGGTGCTTCTTGACACCCTCGAACAAGGTAGAATATCATTTAAGCACTCATATTGCATCGTCTATACACTTGGTTGTATATGACATATTTGTCTAAAGACAAAGCTTCTATTAAACTAATATTTATTTTGTAGGTTCATCTTGACGCCCTAGAACAAAGGGGAACTTCCGTTAAGCATTCATTAAATGCATCTTATACACACTTTGTTGTATATCATGAATATAGTTTTGCACTAATATTTGTTTTGTAGATTTTTAATCATACCCTGACGACTCAAACAAGGGGAAGCAACCGTCAAGGAGGAGCATGCACGCATACATCATCATTCTCACTTTTCAAGAAGCCTTTGTGCTTCGATAAAAAAGTGGAGAAAATAGGCTAACATTGCTATGCATTTTTCTTCATCATATATTTCTCATAATTTTGATGTAGGTTAAGCCTCTTAATTTGATCCATGGATCCGCTACCAAACAAGGGAGGGATTGGATTAGACGATTTAACTTCACTAGGGATGATGCAAGCTCGCTTTTTTGGGGAGAAATAAAGTTAAACTCCAAGGACACGCCCTTTTTGTTTCGACAAAAGGGGGAGAAGAGTGTAAACGGAGAAGGTAATGTAAAGGTAGTAAGGATACAAGTAACTTTTTATATTTTACTATCCATTACGTTTACATATCTTTGTCATCATCAAAAAGGGGGAGATGGTTAGTGCAAATATTACGATATTTAATCTATACAGTCTCGTTTGTTTTGATTGATGACAAACATGTAACTTGTAATATATAACGTAAAATGTACAAGTTACTCGTAATCACATTTTGTCTCAACATACATTCAACACCTCTCGATGTCTCAAGTCCTCGTATGTTACAACACAGGTTCGTACATGTTTGTTATGTGGCATTATGATCAAACCCATTAACAAATCATTTAGAATGTTTAAAATACGTTTAGAGTCACTAAGTATTTTAATAGGTTAATCATTCTATTTCGAACCTCATTTTACATTTTGCATTCACAAGTATTTTATACAAATACATCTTTTGTAAAATGTCTAACAAATATATACTTTTATTTGTACAAGTAAACTAACTATAATATTCATACAAGTACTAAAGTTTACTTACATTTGACAAAATACATTTTATTTTGACAAGCACTTAACTAGATATTATATTTTATAAAAGGCAACTAGACTTTTTATCAACTAGTTAGATAATACATTTTACAAGTTTATTTTCATGAACATTTTAATCTAAATGAAAATGCATTTTTACATCACTTCATGCATCATCATATCTTTAGAAGATTTTGTCAATATTTGGTTAGATTTGCAAGATCTTGGAAGATATTCTAAGATATCAAATCTAATAAATTATTATTTTTTAGATTACATTTTTTGCTATAAATAGAGCCCATTGTCTTCTCATTTTAATCATCTCTTCCAACACACATTCTCTCTATCTTTCTTTCATCTATTAGATCTATAGATAACCATGTAGTAACATACATTAATCACCCTCATCATCACATGATCATAATGCTTCTAACATTCATCTTTGTTGTAAGCATACTTTACATTTTGATCAACCAAGAAAAGCTTGGAGATCTAGCCATCCTCATTCACCAAAGCATATCAACATATGAAGATTCAAGATCTCTTGATATCCTCATTGATTGAAGACTTCTTATTTAAGAAGATCATTTAGATTAGTCATTCATACCCATTAGACATTTATGTCATGGATCATCATTATAAATATTATTGCATCATCACAACACTTTCACCAAACTAGATTAGATGGGTTATGTGTTTGTACCATAAAACACAATGTTTGTTATGTTGGGCCATAAAACATAACGGGAGTGGTTGTACCCGGAAAGAACTCGACATCTAGCTTAGTGTCGGAAATATTGTATAGGCGACGTTAGGTTGGTTCTACCTCGAATTAGAACCCGGTATTTAGCTTTGTACCGAAAAAAGTGTAAGCGACGATTGTAAGATTTTCTCCGCCGAGAAGGGAGCTTGTTGATTTAGTGAAGTAACTCTCGAGTTGAGTACTCGGGGAGTGGAGTAGGGCGGAGAGGAGATCCGTGACCGAACCACTATAAATCCTCGTGTTCGGTTTGCACTTTCCTTTCTTTATCTCTTTACTTTTATAATTGCTTGTGATGTGGTTTGATGTTGATGCTTGTGTGACAACTTGGTTTACTATGCTTTATATTAGTCACAAACAATAATTGGTACTTTCATATTATAACAAGCTTCATAAGTGATTTGATACAAAAGATTTAACGTTTTTAAACGGTAACGTATTCACCCCTACGTTTTTACAATGTTGGCTATTTTTTGTCATTTAATTTTGTAACTTTGATCATCATTTTCACTTATTAAGCATGAATAAGTTGACTGAAATAAAAGATAAATGTTAAATTAGTAGTATACATTTTTTGTATTGTTGCAAATTTCTAAGTATTAAATGGTTAAAACACTTGGTATAAACATGCGTATCTATTAGCTTTACTATAATTGCAAGTTTAAACTCTTTTAAATATTTCATGTGTGACAAATGTTTTTGCAGACCTTATATTAATATTGAAAGGAAAACAAGTAATTAAGTTAGTGGTTACCTTACAATAACATCAAAAGATTTAAGTCTAGTTAAAACATAATTTATTTTATGTTTTTGCTTTATTTCTTTCTATTTTTTGATATGATTTGGTGACAACTTTTCTAGATACACCCGATTGCATGTGTACACTTTTTTGTATCCTTTCTTTCGTTCTTTTTTGCTTTTCCAGTTTGTTCCTTACATGATTTCATACTTTGTATAATTGTATACCCGTCATTACAAACAACGACACTTTAATTATCAATATCTGTTCATACGATAAATATTATAAAGGACAACTTTATAATCTTAATACTGAACACATACACATTTTTTCACACTTCATTAAGAAGACGTAAAAGTATAAAACATTATAAATGGGGTTATGTAATAGAAATGTATTTCTTCAAATGTGCACATATCATATTTCAACTCAAATAATTACCACAATACTTTACGAACTTTCAAATTTCATTCTGATATCATAAATTTGCTTACGTGACATGACCAGTTACCAGCTAACGCTAAACCGGTAATTTTTGCTTATTTGACATTTTTATTTTAATTTATGCTTATCATCTTATTTCCTCTAAACCCAATCATTTTCATTTTTTTGGCGAGACACCTCATTCTTTCCAGCGAACTCATCCATTTCTTAATTTCTTTCATGTGAATCAATTTTGTTATCCAAATCAAGTGTGTAGTGCTCATAAACTTATAAAGTCAAACTTAAAAAGATCAAAAAATAACAAACACGAATCATAAATTGATCATTTCTGTTAATTAATTACTTTGAGGTCTCCATAAAATCACGTAATGTTGGTTCAAATATGTCCCTATCCTAACCCAACCAACCCATAGAACTATTGGGGTAAAATCAATAAAGATCACATGATCAAATGGATCATTCTCAACCATTCATTTTTTTATCAAATTAATTAAATTCACTTTCACCCTTATATTTAAAAATTAAATATCTCACAAATCGTTAATAGTTAGATAAAACTAATTATACCATTGCGACAAGAATTAAATTATCTTTATATAGAGATCCAATATTGTATACTTTCGACGAACTTATTTTTTATCGTTTTTTGCGGGTTTCGATATATTACACTATATATGAAAATTTTAAAAATACTCTTTTGTGTTAACACAACCCGTAAACCCTAAAAACCCTAACCCCTAAATCTAAAAACCCCTAACCCGTAAACCCTAAAAACCCTAACCCCTAAACCCAAAAAACCCTAAACCCTAAAAACCCTAAACCCCTGAAACCCTAACAGCTAAACCAAAAAACCTAAACCCTATCCGCTAAACCGTAAGAAACCTAAACACTTGACCCCTAAAAAGCTTAACCCAAAAAAGTCAAACCCCTAAACCCTAAACACCTAAACCCTAACCGTAAACCCTAAACCCACAAAAAAGTCGGAAAAAAAATTTCGTCGAAAGTATATGATGTGGGATATCAAATTAAAGGTAATTTTATGCTTGTCGTGATGGTATGATTAGTTTCGTCCAACGATCAATTGTTTGTGAGATATTTAGTTTTTAAAAATGAAAATGAAAGTTTATTTTAATGTTTTAATGAAAAAATGATTGGTTGAGAATGCTTTATTTGATCTTTAGTTTTTCTTTGATCTTTATTGAACCAAACTCTAGAATTATTTCGTTGCTTTGAATGTGTTCGTTAGTGAGTAAAGAAAATAAAATAAAATAAAAAATCGCAATAAAGGATATGGTAAAAAATTGTTGCAATGAAAGTGGTTCTTTTGGAACTCAATAATCAAATGATTTGGATATGTTTTTCACAACTGGGGTTACTAAATCAACTATTTGTTGTATTTTATAGTGATGAATGTATTAGTTATTTTAATTTATTGTGTTTGTAATATAGATTTACACTTTTGTTTTTGTGTGGTTTTAGAAAAATAGAAAGAGTAAAGACTAAAGATGCTTTACCTACTTACTGAGAATGATCATTGTGAATAATTAACACGAAAATAACTTATTCTGAACTACAAAACCAGTTGATAGCAGGTTATTCCCACGTGGTTACTTGCTATGCCGGTCATCTCGTTTTTTTTTTAATAGAGTAATTTACAAATTTCGTCCTTATGGTTGTTCAAAAATTGCAGCTTTCGTCCTTTCCCTCCCCTTAGTCACATTAAACAATCTCAGACACCCCTTAACAATAGTTATTGGATTATTGGATAAGTTAAATAAGCAATCTTATACACCCTTAATCTTTGTTATGACCTTATAATTTTATCCATGGTAGGTGGCTCAAAAGAAATTTTAAAAGAGTTACTCTAACATTTTTTTTTAGAACGGCACCACACTTGAAATCCGACCCCCGAGTTAAACCATCCAAACGGGCAGATCCCGAAACCCGAACCACTAAGAGGGACCCGCGAAGAGAAACCTGTAGAACTCATGGCTTTGCACTAGGAGGAAAACCTGGATTTTTTGCCTTTTGGGAGACTCGAACTCTAGGTAAAACCTCCCCAAAGCTCTAGAAGGAGCCTAGGTGGCCAGCTGACAGTTTATTTACTCTAACATATTGTTAAGTCACGAAGTTTGATATGCACTTCATTAAAATGCTAAATATAAGAATCATAACCAGAAATTCATATGAAATTCGTTTTCTCTTTATAGATTTCGTCAATGTTTTTGAACTCTACCTGCCAATGCTATTGAACGAACCGAATGCCGAAGATCAGTTGAACGCAGATGCTGCAGCCCTTTTTTCTGAGTGATAGAGCAGCTTATGAAGCAAAAGTCAAAGGTAGTCAATGCTTAAAACTGAATCCAATATCATTGCTTATTTTTAACAAGAACTAATAATTAGAACAATATGGGTATATGTTGACTTTTTTAGGCATATTCATTTTTTCGTATTCGATTTTAATAATGTTTATTAAGTATTTACTGTTTATGTTTTGATCAAATAAAGTGTCACAAAACAGAGTTTCATGCTTGAGTTATTTATAACTTATTGACACTAATCCTTTGATTTCTTGCATGATTATACATTGGTGGTTGTATCGTTTGGACAGCAAAGAGCTCTGTGCGGAATTCGCCAAGTCAGAAGATGTGGTCTGGTTTCAGAGGAGGAATCAAATGATGAAGAGCTCACTGAAGATGAAAATGACTTGGGATATGAGGCACCTGGTGCAGGTTAAGGAGACGAGCCAATGGATGTGGATACAATCAACTAGTAGCCCACACTATCATCGTAGCTGATCCTATGTTTTGTAGAGTATGATTTCATTGTTGCGTACAAAAGGCCCATCGTGAATTTGTTCTTTAGAAAATGTATACAAAGAAAAAGACGAGAAGAGAATAGCATGTTCTTGGTTTAAATGGAGTGGGAATGTGAGATTGACACCTTCAATAATAATAGTTAATACGGAGTAATACTTAAAAGTGTCGTCGCAATCTAACAATTGTTTATCGTGTTGGATTTGGATTTTAATTAGGTTCTTAATTAAATATAAAGAGTGGATGATGGTGGTTGTGTGGTGGTGGTGGTAGTTGTGAGGTCGTAGAGGGTGGATAGTTTAATTGTAATGGGAGGGAAAGGGCGCTTGGGGAATTATTGGCGGGGAAGGACGAAAGCTGCAACTTTTGAACAACCACAAGGACGGAATTTGTAATTTTCAATTTAGACTTTAAATAGCCACGTGGGAATAACATGCTATCAACCGGTTTATAGTTCAAAATGAGTCATTTTCGTGTTGGTTATTCATAATGGTCATTTTCGGTAAGTAGGCAGAGCATCTTTAGCCTTTACCCTTTTAGAAATGACCGATAACTAGATAACATCATCGGAAATAGTGGTCGGAAAAATTGGAGAAGATGACCGGAGATGACATGGCATTTATGTGGCATGTACACGTGCCAATTTCCAACTTTTGCAAGTTAAAATAAGTTTATGATGATATTAACACAAAAAGACAAAGTTTGTAGGATATTGTGGTAATTGTTTGGGTTGATATGTGATATGTGGACGTATTTAAAAATGTATGTTGATATTAGATAGAATTTAACCCTTATAAATATGACAAGATTATCTAATCTAAACTACATAAAAAGGAAAAATGGTCTAATGTTGAAACTTGAATGTTGAAAAAAAGTCAAGGTAGTCATGCATTTGATATGTTGAAACACTGAAATTGAAATTTAGTGTTGCCATGCGTTTCAACCTTAAAGAAAACTATGACTTTTTATACCAACCATGCGTCTGAACATAAACGAAGGAAGGAAAAATTGAATATTTAATGGGTATTGAATGTGATGTTTAAAGTTTAAAGAGGAAAAGATTTATAAATGAAGGAAGGAAAACATGCCTATAGAACTTGAAAAGTGAAATCTTTGGAAAACTTGAATGGGCTGACTTTGGCTACATATCTGGAAACTCTTGAATTTCGCAACTCTTCAATCAATCACTATAATACATACTCTTGAATTCGGAAAGTCTTCAATCATGGCCTTTTGTTGTGATTTCATGGCTGGCAACTCTTCAAAGAAATGATTCCATGAGTTGAAACTTATGAACCTAAATAAAGAAATGATTTGAAAAGTTGCCTATATAAACAACCATAATGTGCTATGTCATTCCACACAGTCACCGTTGCCATAATCGGAATAGCTACAGGTGTCGGAATATACACTTTCTCGGATATGTGGTTTTGAGGCAACTTTGGATCTGTTTGTTATGGTGTTTGCCTGTTATGTTGTGGTTCCCAGTTTGTTTTCATGGACCTGGTAGCTATTACTATCACATTCTATCTTTTCATATCTTTCTTTTATGCTCAAACTCCAACATATCCCCGTTTATCAGTGTTTGCCTGTTAGTTAAATGTACTCCATCATAGAAACTACAACATACTTCATGTACAACGTAGATAAGCTATCTTAGGGAGTGTTTGTCTAAGTTTATGTTGTGGGCTTAAGCTAAGTTTAATAATGCCAACTGTTATGGTGTTTGACTGTGGTGTGGTTATATTTTTTTGTTGTTGTTGATAGGTGCTTTGTGTTTTTGGCTGAGATGCACTGTTTTTTTAGGATCTGATGTTCATATGGGTTCTTTAGACAATTACCTATGGTGATTTGACCGATTTAGAAAGTGATTTTTGAGGTTGGACATTGTTAAATGTAATTTGTAGAGTTTTCAAATTTTGTGTTTGAATCTATTTTTGTTGGTAAACTTGAAAATAATGCATTTTTTCGGTTGTTCACTTTTTGTTTCACCCGAACGCAATTTTTGATCTTTTATACTAGATACTAATTATGTTAAGTTTGAATATTTAATGAAGATAGTATTCTAACATGTTAGTAGTATAAGCAAAAAATAATAATAATAATAATAATAATAATAATAACATGTTAAGCGTATTCGCAGATTTTCTATGACCCAGGACATTGGAGCGCGTGCAGCAGTTCATATCTTTAATATGATTGGTTTTACCATTGCTAGAGGTGTGGGGGCTCAATTGGTCTCGAGGCTCCCCACTAATCTTTTGTAATCCTATGAGTTTTTAATAAAAGTGTGATTTATAATAAATAATAAAAAAAAAAAAAATAATAATAATAATAATAATAATAATAATAATAATAATAATAATTAAATCAGTAAATAGAATTAGCCTTATTGGATATTTTAAAAAGGCGTAACATGTTAGTAGTCGACATCCAAAAAGGATGCACGGGCAGCCATATTGGATATTTAAATAGCTGGGATTGAACACTTGTTTTTTTCGATGCATTCAAAAATCAAGTGTGCTAACATCCTTGGGTTATTAAGACGAAAGTTCATACACCCTTTGAACTTGGTATGTTAATGTTGAATAAGTCCAATATGAATTGTCAGAAAAGATACAATAGAAATAAACTAGAAATATATATATTAAGGCAATAACAAAAATGATTTTTAACCTCACGTTATTAGAAAGAAAATGAAGATTGGTCATATTTTTCATATTACTATCAAAATTCACAAATGAAGAGCATCTTCATATGAGTAGACTGGCCCAGGATTCACATGATCCGACATAAATTAGTACATGTGCACAATAAAGGTCTCACGTTGTAACATATGCATTACTAGTCTAATATTGTGGTGAAAGAATAAAAAATGGTGGTGTAAATATCAACTCTCCTAAAAAAACACCATGTGCGCTCGCAAAATAAAAGCGTTTCACAAAATTTGTTCAGCGGATACAAATTACCACCAGTTACATCGTGTGTAATAGAATATATACGTCATCGCTACTAGGCGCGAGCTTTACTTTACACAATTGTTATTTGACCCTTACAAAGAAAAGAACACGCAAAAATATCGATCTATTTGAAATTTGCTATACATAACCGTTATCTCTAAGCCTCGAACAAGGATAAAAGAACACGCAAAAATATTGATCTAATCGGAATTTGTCGAACACTATACACCGCTACCGCTAGATGCGGGTACTCGTCTATTTTTATAACGCGAAAACAAAAGAAATCTGAAAGAGTTAAGTTAATGTATGTGATGACCCCGATAATAACTTCTTAAAAATATAAATTTTGGCCATTTAAAGTTGGGTTGTTTGACATTTTTGTTTTCATGCTCTCACTGCATCGACCAAGCATTGATCCATAGCTTATACGACCAGCGGAGTACTTGCTTAATGCAATGGCGACGTATACGCGGTGTGTGAAAGTCTTGTAATGTTATCTAAAATGTAAAATTCGAGTATCGTACATTCATTGGCGACAATAAATGTCCACTTTTGTGTTTATTTTAGAGTTATAATGACCAAATTCTTTAGTTTGAGTGGTTTTCAATATGCGTTTTGTGTGTACTTTTATGTGTGGTTGATGCTGTTGGTATATGGTGGTGATGGTATATGAACACTAATATATGGAGTTATGAAGAACAAAAGAATTCATTGCTTTCTAATTGATTATTACGGGTATGTATGTTTATATAGATAGAGAAATAGAAGACATGATGAAATGTATAATAAAACCATAAATTAAGGAGGTGACTGATAAACTCATACATCACAGTACTATTTTACACACATATAAGTAGAAAAAGTACCATGAAGAAGTAGTAATTAAATCACATTATTACATGGATATAACTGGACTGTCATAACAAAGGACACACATGACTGCCGCGAAGTATGTAGTAGATGATCAATTGATCATGGATCGATTTAACAATGTTTGGTGCAAAAGCAACGTCGTCTAAGACCACGACAGTCTCCACTAGGAAACCCTTCAGACCTGCACACATTTTTACAGTTGGTGTCGCCCAAGCACGGCCCCTTAAACTTGTGGCTTTTCGTCAAGCATGTCCTCCCCTCCACAACCATTGGTCCACCCATTTCTGTACATGCAAACACAAGCAAAGACAAGTTATATACATACACATTTATTAATTAAGTGCACCTGAAATCCCGAATGACTTACAAATTAATAAATGAATAGTTCTAACTAAGCTATATATTACCATTGGCCAAGAGACACATGACAACAAGCAAAAGTGTAGCAAACATCTTCATTGAAGTCCTCATTTTCACTTGTGTTATTTGTGAGAATGTGATAGAAAGAGAGAAAATATGGTAGATAGATAGCACATATGTAGGGGTTTATATAGAGTTTACTTTGTGAAGCATATACTTAATAATTATTAATTCTACAAGATTATCCAATTTTACAGAATAGAAAGGTTGTCGACGCTCCCACGATGCAAAGAAGAGAAAGTAATGAGAACTTGTATAAAAAGTAGTAGAGGATATATTAATTTATGGAGTGTAAACACAACTTTGTTTTCATGCATATCACCTTTCCTACATACTTTAACAAAGTATTCATTAGTGGAATTGTGAACTAAGCAACTCGATGTACCACCTGTACATGTTTTGCTTGTGGATTGATTTCTAGTTTCAGATATTATAACTTAAAAGATATACTTTCTAGTTAAACAGATAAACTGTTAACATATAAAAAAAAAAATCTTTTGAGCAAAAAAGTGGCCTGTATGATGAAACAACATGTTTGTGTCTCATATATTTCTGTAAAGAGGGTGATGAACCATCAAAGACACTGCTTTCAAGTGGGCATGGATTATTTAGAAAAATGAATTTCACTTCCGATTAGTCTCTCGGAACATCATTTGATGACATTCTTTATTTGCAAACAGGATATGCGCCTATGTGAAATTGGATTCATATTTCAAACGCCTACAAATTTATAAAGACATGATCAATTCATTACAAAAGCCAAAAGCTTGAGACCAGCCTATAAAGTCGAAGGTAAAGATCAGACAAAAACTATAAGCAGAAATCATATAAAACGACTCTGTATTTTCATCGTTTGCAAAAGAGCTTATCAAGACCTTGCAAATAAAGGATCACTGATCCATCCCATTTGACGCGTCGTTTAGTTTTTACCTTTGCCCTTTTTACCCTTCTTCCCCCTGTTTTTTCCTTGCCCTTTCTTGTTTTTTGCTTCCTGAATGCTACCACTACTGGTTTGTTTTTCTAGCACCAGTTCCACCTGTAAAGTGTCCCCTGCTTCCTCATCATGATTCTTCTTGTCACCTGTTTCTTCGACCTGAGCCGTGCTGCTGCACTCTGAAACTAACATATGCCTAACCTTGCTGCAATCCTGACTCATGACATAACGCCTCAAGGAATCATCTATCTTTCGCATGTTACTTTGCAGCCAGTTTGTAGCCACTAACACACTCTTTATGAAAACTGAAAACTCCACTTTTTCTTGTTGACTGAAAAGTATAACACACCATAGTTTAGATTGGTTTAAACAGTAAGAAAAAACAACTTATAATATCAAAATGTAGCAAGTCTAACCTCATGTCAAATGCTTCTGAAAGCACTTTCAGGTTGGTTAATGCACATTGTAAAAGTGTCGTATCCTCCCCAGCACAAGAATTTCCGTCCTCCAAAACAGTAGCTAATGTCTGTATATCTGTATTCAGGTCTTTCTGAAGAAGAAAAAAAAAAAAAAAAAAAAAAAAAAAAAAAAAAAAAAAAACATATACTTAGAATGCATACAAAATTTAGACCAACAATTGAAAAAAATAAAAATAATACAATGCACTTGCCTTTATTTCAGAAATTAAGCTCAGATCCCACTTCTTCCCCTTAAAAAGGCCAGATATCCCTTTGGAAAATTTCCAACTCATGCGCGCTTTTACAAGAATCATACTCAGGTAAGCATCTGGTAACGTGTTTGAACAAGTCGGACAAATATGTTTATCTTTCCTTGGGAACAATACGCTCATTGTTTCCTCTTTAGATCTATTAAGGTCCACAAATATAGCATCAGAAACGTCGATTCCTGGACTCGAATTTTCCACACTAAGAATCAGGAGAGGATCCTCTATGCTTTCAAACGCTTTTGCAACCACACTTGGATCCAAGTTCAGTTTGCAACCAACTTGTTTTCCTAACAGATGGCCAACAAACTTCTTTGGAAGCAAATAAGAAACATTGTCCGTTCCCGTCAGTATTTCAAGTATCAACTGAGAAACATCTGGTACTTGAAGAGATATTAAGGTCAGTATCATAACCATCTTCAATATAAAAAGTGGGTAATAAGAGCTATCAATGTTGTATTTTTTGATCCATGGTATAGTAACTTCTTTGTTAGAGATAATTGCAGTGACTATTTCAGTAATATAGGTTACATCAAAATAAGATGGTCCAAGAGATAAACCAGTAGACCGAAAATGTGTAAACGATCCAACAAAAGAAGATTTTGATGTGTAAGAATATCCTGTATAAGATGTATTCATTAAAAGAATACGGTCCAACAGATACACAAGACTGTCAGGTGATATGCTCCTCCAATTAGTCTTCAAAGTATCTTCCAAAGCATTCTGGAGTGCTGGAGCAACATGTTTACCTTTTAATCCGCATCTGCTATCCCTAAGTTTCTCAACAAATGACTTCCATTTAGGGTTCCTTCGAAGCTTATTTATGATATGCTCGTACAGTGCTACAGATATTCTTGTGCCAAGACATATCATCATCACCCTTCCTATTGTCCCATCGGTGAGATCACCCTTGATATCAAGATTCTGAATAATAATCTCATTAAGCAAGCTGACAGAAAGTTCAGTTTCACTTAAGGAAACCAGGTCTTCTGTGAATGATTTCCGCCAGTCTAGTGGAAACACAATATCGAAATAACTTGAAGAAATCCCAATGAATCTTTGCAGCTTCCTCCTATTAGGATTTGCGAGGTTAAGATGTTCGCAGTCCAAAAGAAACTTAGAAACCTCGAAAATGTGCAAGAGCGATGTACTTTGGTGAAATGCGGAACCGTTTGACTTTAGCTTATGGAGATCTTCAAGAATTTCAAGTACCTTTAACCCAACAGAAAGTAGTTCCTTCTGCCAATAAGACCTCAAAGAAAATACCAACTCCCTGCCATCAATAGTTAGAAATTCATCGTCTTTATGAAGAAACTTTTGACCATAGTTTCTTACCCAATCAGCGTCCTTCTTAACTACCAAGTAAACTGTGTTACCTTTAACAAGCTGTTTCCTCACACCAAAATACATTAAACTGAATTCATAATGACCCTCGTGTTTATTTGGTTCTTCATTGTGAGAACTTCCAAGACTCACCAAGATATCCACTACATTTTCCCTCCACAAATTCCAATAAATCACCAGAGTTCTAACAGAAACCTGGTTTTGAAACATCATTTTTTCACAGTGCTTATTTAAGTCAATTGGTAACTCGTTTTCCCACTCGTATTTTGACGAACTTAAATGAAAATGTGAATCTAACATTCTCCTAATCGACAAAATTTCTCCCCTTAGACTCTTGTTTTTGTGGCAAACATCTAAATCTTTCTTCAGCTCATTCAAACTACTTCGTTTATCAGAGAGTACTTTAAGCTCGCTACAAACAAAATCATGGAAAATTTCTGAATCCAATTTTGCAAGCGACTTTACTCTATTACAAAGTTCTTCCTTCTGATCAAACTGCTTCACTGGCCAACCTGTGTTTCCATTTCCCCATAACGAGCTTAAAAAGACGTACCAAAGTAAAACAGCCGCTGCCTCCTTATAATTTCCAGCCTTCTCCAAAAGATCAACCTCTTTTAAAACATCACCACATGACCTTGCCAGATCAGCAGCTTCAAGAAATTGGCCCAATTCTTCTTCCAACAACATAAGGCCGTCAAGGCAGCCTAGCGACCTTAAGAACATACGTTTAGATTCCATAGAACAAAAAGATCTTACGAATTTCATCATGGATTTAGGATCTTTATGCTCATGGTATTTCAAAGCACAACCTTCTAGAAATTCTTGTTGAATTTGTTGTATGTCAATACTTTCAACATTAACATGGTCTTTCCAGTAGTTTATATACTCCAACCCTTTATCTAAATAGTTCCCTTTTTTGCAAACCGACAGACATTTGGAGATCTGATCTCCCTTGGCATAAGCTTCTGCAGCTTCACTATAACACCCTGCTAACATGAAACACTCTGCTGCTGCATCAATCTTTCCACATGCGCACAAATAGATTTTCGCTGCAGAGGTAAAACATTAACGATAGCAGTGGCTGATGGGTAAGTGGTGTGTTTGGGAAATGATTCAAATGTGGTCAGGGTTGAAATAGGTTACGGGTCGAAATTGGTGGGGTTCAACACTTTTTTGGTCTTTTTTATTCACCTTTTTACGTATATTTCAGGTGGTAGCTATGAATCCAAACAGAAATATAAATATTAAAATGACAATTTGAAAGAATATATGCATCATGAGTGAAGTTTGGGCGACTTTCAACCTGATTGACCCATCTGACCTATTTCCCATTTAGTTTATTTCTTACGTTAGAGATAAAAAAACAGGTTCAAATCAAACCATAAAGTAGTGCAAGCACTAAATAATTAGACATGCATCTATGTTTAATAACAGAAGTTACCAGCTCTTTCATACTCCCCCAAATCACAGTAACATGATGCGGCAGACTCAAACTTTCTAATAGACTCAAACATTCCTGCTGCTTCTTTAACATAACCTGCAAAAGCTTCATGATTTGTTCCCCTTATTTGATCAGCGGATGCTCTAAGACCAGAAGCTTTGGCCAATTTTTCCCACGTTGTGTCGCCAGCTCTTTCAAAGCATAAGGATGCCATCGCAAAATCGTTCTCATAAAAAAGCTGAAAACCAAAGAACGATTATGAAAACATGTACAATAAGGTAAGAAACATAAAAATCATATGAAAGCTACAGCAGTAATAGATTAAATAAGACCTTTTTCCCACGCTCCCGCCACTCCTGAGGGGTGCTAGTCATCTGCATAGCCTGAGCCACTGAATCATCCAGTTTTCTAACCTGAACGAGTCCCCTCATTTTCCAGTAGTCAAACATCGGCTTAGAGAGCTCCTCTTTGTTCTCACATATCCATAGCCTTTGCCTCGTTCGAGTTATTGCCACATACAATTGTTTCAATTCAGAACACAAAATACTATGTCTAGCCTCATTGAATATCGGGAAAGATTGAGGATGATCTTCATCAAGCAAATTATTCCTTTTCATGTATCCGTATAGAACTCTCCACTGGTCTTTCATTGGGGATGTCCCAAAAAAGTTGTACAGCAATACATCCTAAATAATCATGTCAAACATTATAAAAAGAAGCAATTCAAAATCAATAAAGATGATACTTTCGTGACAGGACCGACAAGAAACTGACCTGAAACTCAAGACCTTTGCATTCCACTATAGTGAGAACAAGCGCGTTTTTTCCAACAAATTCACAAACTTCAGTTTTCGCATGATCATCACGTACTAATATCACTTGCTCTGCCCCAAACCCTACATTATCTTCACCGCTTCCACTGCCACCAAAAATAGTCACCATTGCATTTTCATCGTTACCTGACTCGAACAGAACAGGAGCTTCACCAGATATAAGACTAATTTCAGGCTCTAACTTGTCAATTGAGTGAATAAAGTAGCAGTATAAAATGTCAATGACACTTTGAGCTAAATCAAGCACACCAGCATGTGTTCTGAAATTTTGTTTCAATTGTTTAATCTCGGATACAAAACGTTTCTCTTGTTTATCAGTAGTTGTTCTGGTGCTTAAGAACTCTTTATAGAACAAAGATCGTATATCTTGAAACCTAAAATCAATCCCTCTTGCTATTGTCTGTGCTGTATCACCGGAAAATATGAAACCCTCATCAACATTTTCACAAATATATTTGAAAAGAGATATCTGCCTCATACTAAGATCTTGTACCTCGTCGATGTACACAAAATCCATTTGGTCACCTTTGTACATTTCATTCTTAAGCCTAAGATGAATGTCATTTACGAAATCTCCCAAATCGAAGTCTCCCCTTTCACTTTTCATCTTCTCATAGGTTTCAAATAGGGTGTAAACGATCTCTCTTTTCTCTTTACTTAAAGTGGAAGAACGACTTTCGGCCAATAAAGAATAACCCTCATAGGTTAAATTTCCATCACTGCCTCCTTTTATATGAGATATAATTTCGGTGAATAGCCTCGAGGGATCAAGCTTTTTGGTTAGATTTGAATTGAAGTGGGGCCAGTAAAGTGAACAAAACCTATCAAATGTAACTTCTTTAAATCTTATGAACGTTTGCAACGCAACAGATCTTACACTTATATTAGAACCTTCTCTTGATTTAAGAAATCTTTCAAAACACGAGTTCCCCAATGTACCATCGAGCATCATCAGAAACTTTTGAAATGTTATCACAAGAGGGTAAATATTTCCAGGAATGTCAATAAATGTGTCGGGGATATCACTAAACTCTGTTGTAAGATCGTCGTCATCATGATTGATACCTACTGATGGACTCCCATTACATGAAGTACTGTCGTATACATAAATTTATCTTAAAGTCAGTAAGTAGCATCAATGTAACAAAAATAAGATAAAAAGGTTAGTAAAACAAACCTTGTAAGGTGGGAAACATGTTGCTTCACAGCAAGACACAATCTTGGGCTGACTGTCACAAAAAGCTGGCGAAGAACACTCGTATTGCTATTTTCAGGATCATTAACACCTTTAACATCTCTAGATGGGCTGCTTTCCACATCATAGAACCCTTCAGAATCATTGCAATAACGCTGTCCATTTTGGAACAGTTTCATTGTCAAAACAGTGGTTTTCCCGGTTCCTGATCGACCAATTATGAAGGAACTTTTGCGAGATTGAAGTATGTCCATCTGTTCATCAGTCGCTTGCATGGGAAGATCAATGTCTTTACCAGATAGCAAATGGCACACCACTTCACACGACAATGAGTAGAACTTCATCAGCAATAAGCTTTCACCCACTTTCAAGTTTTCGACATAAATTCTACCACCAACAGAATTCATGCTCACTTTATCATTATGACGAAATCGGATAATTTCATTGGATGCAGGCCAATACCTAGGAACTACCAATTTCCTGAATTATACGAAAACAAAAGAACAATATAAAGAAATGAGGACAAGCATGTATAAATTAGCAATCACTGACTCATTGTTTTAAAATTAGTAAATTGAAAAAGAGCATACCCCTCCACACGTTTTGATGTGCATCGTTTTATATAACTTTCTGTGTACGCAGAGAACATGTTCTCAAGTCGTTTTATCAGTGTTGGGATCTCTTCAAAAGGTAATATATCCCAAACCTTCAAAACTTGTACATATTTGATGTCCTTGATGATGTCATTTGTGCAAACAATATACAACCCTTCAACAACTAATTCTTGTTTCAAACTTTGCGAAGAATTTTCACACGACAAGTCTACACTTGTGTTCTTAGGCCACTGGCCAGCAGAAAGTTCCAATAAAATACTTAAAACCAACATCCTCAAGCGATCACTCGTCAGCTTTCCAAATGATCTTCTAAAGTCATCACTTAAGAGAATCTAATGACATAAAGTGAAACAAATACAAATAACACGAGTACAATTCAAATTAGAGACTAATATATATTTGTAAGAAGAATAGATATTTAATACGATTAATTTATACCTTCCATTTTGCATGCTTATAAAGTGCACTATTCCCATTAACAAGATCATCAAGTTGTATGTTCTCCGCCTACAAATTCACCATCAAGTCATCAGAGGTATTCGGATATAATCTAAACAGAAAAACCCAATCGGTATATACAACAACAAGAAATAAACAGTCTTCATGCTTATGTTTTCTATATTTCAAAATTAATGACTGTATCAACATCCTTCATGTCAGTATGTCACTGGTCAAATAATAAACCTTATTCAAATAAGCCAATAAGGCCCCCCCCACCCTAATAAATAAATAAATAAAAATAACCCCCAAGTTATAAACAATATATTATGTATGGAAATGCTTCATATCAACAATAATGGGTATACATACAAGTAACAAACAACAAAAATGATAGTATATAAAAAGTAATGCTAAAAACAAGAACCTTGTAGCCATAGAGTTTCTCATCAAGACACCATGTAAATATCAACTTTGAAAACTCGTCTTCATGATCACCTCCTCCCAAAGAAGGTCCTGTATCCATTTTCACCTGAAAATATGCATAAAAATGCAAACTTAATAACTAAACTATGTGTTTTTATAAAATTTAAGAAATGGGTTTTACTTGTTTGTTAATAAAATGAAAAGGGTATCTTTTAATTCAAGAATCAAGAAACCCCATTTTGTTGACGGTTTTTATAAATTTCAAAGAAATGGGTTTTGATATTTGGTACTAGTACGTAAAACGATTTTTTTTTTCTTTTTTCTTTTTTTCTTACAAGATAATGATGCTTTATAGCAGTCAAGAAACAAGAATCAAGAAACCCATTGTTTTATCTGAGGGATTTTAGAGGGGTTTCACTAAAATGGTATGAAAAAGGAACTGAATAGGTTTTGAAATGAAACAGGGGAGAATGAAAATGGAAAATAAATTGAAACATTAGACACAGTAGTTACCTGGGTCACCGGGTGCCACATCAGCTTTCTTTTTCCGATTTCACATGATCAAATTGTCACAACAAATTTTAAAGAAACATTTTAAACAACAAATTTAAATTCATTAAAATTAAAAACATTACAATACTAAATTAAAATAAGCATTACAAACTTAAACTAATAATCTAAATTGTAGCGTTCCTTGATTGTTTCCTAAACTTTCATCAGTTCGGCTAGTTGTCGTGGGGGCAAATTTTGGTTGACTGGGGTATTGTAGAAAATTATGTCGGTCTCACGTTTTGATAACATCATGAATGCCATCGTCTGTTTTTGGAGCTCAAGTTTCTCTCTTTTCATCTCCAGCTCTTTTTCCCTCAACCTTATGTACACATCTTCTAACCTTTACCCTTAGCTTTTTCCCCTTTTGACGGCTTGAATTTGAAGAAGTTTTGGCTAACGAACCAATAAATGATTCTGATGGTTGATCACGAGAAGAGGAGGATGATTTCTTCCTTGCTGCGTCACGACCTTCTGGTCGTGATTCTCTAGTCTCTTCCTCATTATCAGAATCATCAACGTCTTGGAAATTCAAAGGACCTTGGGTTGACCCCGAGGTAGTTGTAGAACCATTTGTTTTCTTCCGACTATTCGTTTGGAAAGCCGGCATCTCACAATTCTTCCAAGCATCATGACCCATCAAAATTTCCCAACACTCCTCCAAGGTAAAATCATGACCGTACATCATACGGTATTTCTCTAAGAGCTTTTTGTTTGTCGTCTACATCATTCTCACCACTTCCATGATTTTTCTTGACATTATCAATAATAGCGCAAAAATTCCCAACCCTATTACGAATCCTATTCTTCCATTTGGTCGTGATGGAGTCGTAGGTTCTTTCTGAGCCAGTTTCCTTTTTAAAATACGTTATCACCTCCTCCCAAAAGCGGTGCCTGTTCATAGCATTTCCTCTCGCCGAGTTTTCCGACACAAAAACCCAAGCTCTACAACGCGCGATCTCTTCCGTCTTTGTCCATGGTTCGACCTTCTTGGTTGCTTCGGGCTTCTTGCCTTTGTCCTTCGCCTTTGAAGCACGTCTTGAAGGCTTCTTTGGTTTGATGGGTGACATATCTTCAGCATCATCGGTTCTTTCATCGTCATCGTCTTCAACGGGAATGGAATCGTGGTACGAACCGTGGTACGAACCGTGACCCGAACCTTGCCCCAACGAAGCATCTTGACTTGGATAGTTTTGGGGCGGATACTCAGGGATATAATCCTCCAAATCCATTTCAATATTAGTACTACGAAGCGGGGAATAATTGTGATATTGTTGGAAAGGATACAAGAAGTCCATGTTAAGACGATACGACGACCCACTTGGTTCTTGGCGGTAATCCGTGTTAGATCGTTGCGGTGGGACAAATTGATGATTAACGTAAAACGGGTTTTGGTTTTAATTGGGTTGTGGTAGTTGTGATTGATATTCAAAAGTTTGTGGACGAAAGCGAATACCCCGGTTTTGTGGTGGTGTTATGCCGGTTAATTCAAAGTTGTTTTTCGGCGAGAAATTAAAATCCGATGCATTTTGGGTAGTCGTGATCGTCGGTTTTTTGATTGTGGGGTATTTTTCTTTGACATGTTGAATTTGGATGAGAAGTAGATTGAGGTTGGAAGTGAATATAGATGAGAAGTAGTTTGAGGTTGAATTGTGTTTGAGGTTGATATTTATAAGATGTAAAGTGGTAAAGTTTTTTAAAGAAAAAGTTTTTTTTTTTTAATTGCAACGGTAGGAATTTTTTGAAAGAGTAAGTTTTGAAATCGGTTGTATTTTCAACCGATGTGTGATTTTTTGTGCCTCGACCGATGTCACGACCGAACTCCCACACTCGTTCCGACCGATTTCCAAATCGGTCGTTGTTTGTTTTTTTGGATGCCCGACTGATTAAATGCGTTCCACTGCGTCTAGCCTAAGCCTGCCCACAGTTGTGACCTGGGTGATATTTTCAAAATATATTTTCAAAACAGTTGTGACCTGGATCTCCAGTTTATACAACCCTCGGTTGTGATGCTTGGTAAGTGTTCCAAGCAAACTTCGCAAACTCCACAAACTCACTAAAAACTTCATCATCGTCGGAAGACGAAGAACCAAATAATAGCTCGTACGACATATTAAAAGAATGTGTTTGAAGGTATTGATAGAAATGTTATTTGAAATTGTGTGTTTTAGAAGTGTGTTTGAAGTTGGTATTTATAGGATGTAAAATGGTAGAGAGTTTTTTTTTTTTTTTTTTTTTTTTTTTTTTTTTTTTTTTTTTAATAATGAAACGGTAATAACAATTTTTGAAAATGGGTGTGTTTGAAATCGGTTGAAAAAACAACCGATGTTGTTTTTTTGTTGCCTCGACCGACTTGCGACTGGCCTCCCACACTTGCAACGACGGACTTTAATGTCGGTTGTGTACCTTGACCGACCGACTTAGTCCGGGCCACTGTGACAAGCCTAACTATCCATAAACTGAAAGCCTAACTATCCATAAATTGAAACACTAGTTACATAATGTATAACTAGGAGCGGGGCTGATTTTTTTTTCTTCAGTTCTATAGATATAAAATTCAGCGATTTTTTTTAGTTCTATAGATACGGATGACGACAATTTTAATTTTGAATAATGTTATGCAATAAAAATATTTTTCATATAAAAACTGTAGATTATCCACGTGATGTTGTGAGGTATAAGGTTAAAGTAGTTTACAATTGTCGACAGTCGCAAATTATCATTAAATAATAACATAATAGCGAATTTTAAAAATAACTTACATTATACAAGAAAATTTAGTTCTCTAAAAACAATATTTGTTATATTTATCCCACATAAATAGATGATACAAGTAAAAAAGTACTTATAAAGATAAAGAAAAACGATATATTAAGAAGTCATGTGGGTTACTTTAAAGAGTATAATAATTATTATACAAATATATATAACAAATATTAAATATATAATTAGCACTTTGCACATTCGCATACTTTACTTTAAAAAATCTTTCGATTTTTTTAAAACAAAGTTTTTAGTTTTTACAGTAAGTTTTAATAAAAATATTTATAAAAGGTGTATATGTTGGTTCTCAAGACACTCTTGTGATTTAATAATATTTTTTGAACATTGTAATTTAGTATGCATTTGAAGCTCTATTGATTTAATAATATCGTTTTCGGACGACTTTTATGGGCTAGCCGAACCGGTGGTGACTCCGGTTCCCGATTGAACCCATTGATCTAGTCTGTTTTTAAAACCATATGTACCATCAACTTGTTTACATATAAATTGTATGAAGCTTAGTGTGTTTTATTGGTTTGTACAATATGTATAAGAACAAGTACTTTTCATATTAAGAGTGTTTTAAAAATAACATTTATTAGGTAATCATTGTTATAGATGTTTTTTTTTCCTTATATTAAATTACTTTGTATTTTTCATAAACAAGCATTTTTATAAAAAGTGCTTTAAAGTGTTGCAACCAATGCTATTATAGATGTACATATTAAAATTTGCCATTATAAGCCAGTGTTGAATTTAAATTTTTTAAGCCTTCCATTTTAGGAATGTCTCAAATGCTTTATAATATAACTAGCAGGGTACCCGCGCGTTGCAGCGGCGGGCGCCATACAATTAAAATATTCAGCGAAATTTTAGTTTTGAATACTGTTATGCAATAACAAAAATTTTCATATAAAAATTGTAGATTATCCACGTGATGTGGTGACAATAATGAGTTGGTAGTAGGTATATTGTAAAGGTATAAGATAAAAGTAGTTGACAATAGCCCGAAGTCATAAGTTATCATTTAATAATAACATCATAGCGACTTTTAAAAATCACTTACATTATACTAAAAAAAATTAGTTCTCAAAACTAATGTTTGTTAAATTTGTCCCACATAGATGGATGATACAAGTAAAAGATTACTTATAAAGATAAAGTAAAAATAAATATTCAATAAATCATGTGTGTTACTTTAAAAAGTATAATTATTAATATTCAAATATATATATAATATATATAATTAGCACTTAGCACTTTGCACCTTTGCATCCTGTGCTTTGAAAAAATCATCCGATTTTTATAAAACAAAATTTTTAGTTTTTACAGTAAGTTTTATTTAAAAAAAAATCAAAATGCCCATATGTTGATTTTTGAGGCACTCTTGCGATTTAATAATATTTTTTGAACATTGTATTATAGTATGCATTTTTAAACTCTATTGATTTAACAATATCGTTTTCGGATGACTTTTATGGGCTAGCCGAACCGGTGGTGACTCCGGTTCCCGGTTGAACCCGTTGGCCCGGCCCGTTTTTTAAAACCATATGTACCATGAACTTGTTTACATATAAAATGCATGAAGTTTTGTGTGTTTTATTGGTTTGTACAATATGTATAATAACAAGTTTTTTCACATTAGGGGTGTTTTAAAAATAACATTTATTAGGTATTTATTGCTATGGACGTTTTTTTTTTCTTATATTAGATTACTTTGTATTTTTTTATTATTTTTTTAAAAACATGTTTAAAAAAAGTGCTTTAAAGTGTTGCAACAAATGCTATTATAGATGTACTTAATAAAATTTGCCATTATTAGCAAGTGTTGTTTAATTTTTTAAACCTTCCTTTTTAGAAATGTCCCAAATGCTTTATAATGTAGTATATCTATACTATATAAAATGGAAAAATGGTCAAAGTGGAAAAAGTGGAAAATGTTGAAAGTTGAATGTTGAAAACATGGTCAATGGAGAGAGAAATAAATAATATAATTAATACTCTTATTAAAACACCCCATTACTTAAAAGTACAATAATTTATTCACATTGTACACCCAATTAAAAGCACATCTGCCAAATTAAAAACAACCAATTGAAACCGATACCGGGTTGACCCGTTGAAACCGATACCGGGTTTACCTGTTGAAACCGATACCGGGTTTACCCGGGACGCTTCAAACCCGGCGGGCTGACCCGGTTTAATTTGAAATTTTTTCGACCTAACCTATCGGTTTGACTCGGTTTAAATCGATCTGTTTTTTTATCGGAACGGTTCAACCAGTTGAACCACCCGGGTGAAATCGGGTTTCAAATTTGACAAAATTATATGAGAAATGATGAAGTAGTTGTGGAACCCGTGACAATTTTTTTGAAAGGAGAGACCAAGTAATTGTAGTTTTTGGTTTATTTTGCTTTGACACATGTAATTTGTCATTTGTATAATGTTATTTTAAAAAATGTTGCTCTTGCACCATTTAAGGGACTAGCATATATGAATCGTCATTTAAAAGTTAATATATATTGTATAGTCATTTGTCCAGTGTATCAATAATGTTATGTAAGTTTATTAAAATCACAAAAAATAAATAGTATTGTTATCTTTAGCGATAATTATTTGTACCTCAAACAAATAGCTTTGAACAATGCATAAATATCTATACAAATTGATAGTACAAAATAATCTTATATGGTGATATCCAATTTGCAAAGTTACAATTTTAAAATCCACACACCAAATGATAAATGTTACACATGTAAAAAAAAATAGTTATCACTGCCTAAATTACTGACAAAAC